>JASDQU010754738.1:927-23538 GCA_032191745.1 Picea mariana
GGTCTCTTACCTGTAAGCCACCTTCAGCACAGGGGTGTTTGACAGTTTCCTAATTGACCAAGTGGTGTTTCTTTCGATTGCCATTGCCTCCACACCAAAGGAAGTCTCTAATTGTATTTGTGATCTGAGTCGTGATCGCCTTTGGGGCCAGAAGGAAGGAGGCCTGGTAGATTGGCAAGGAGGACAGGACTGATTTAATGAGGGTGAGTTTCCCTGCATTGGTGAGCCACTGTCCGCCCAAGATGAGATTTTAGATTTGAATTTGCTTATAATTTATGCCCACGGAGAAGCTTTGTTGGAGACCAGAGTTAAGGGGAGTCCTAGATACTTTATTTTTTCCCAAGAAGCATAGCCCGAGAACCCCAGGTAAAGGGAAATTCATTGAATTGTTTGTTGTTCTACGTTCCACCCATACACTGCACTTTTCCTTTTATTGATGAGCGCTCCGGAGATGCTGCAGAAGCTTTGAAGTATTTTGTTGAAGTTTTTTGCAATCTTTACAGAGGCTCCACCCAACATGAGGGAATCGTCTACAAAGAGGGCATGATTGATTGGATCAAGGCCATTCATTAGCCTAATGCCTAGGACTGAACCAACCATATTTTCAGCAGTCAACTTCCTGCTTAGAGTATCTTCTATCAAGATGTACAGGAAGGGGGAAAGAGGGAAGCCTTGCCTTAATCTCCTTGAGGCCTGAAAATAGTTTGTCGGTCTGGCATTCACTAGTGGGGCTATCCAAGGCTTTTCAGTGCAATATTTTACCAAATTAACAAAGTCAGAGCAAAAACCAAAAGAGAGGAGGACTTTGTAAAGGAAGGATAGGTTTACCCTATCGAAAGCATTTGCCATGTCGAGCTTTATCAACATCCCTTGCTCCTGTCGTTGGTGACTGGAATGCATGGCTTCTTGGACCTGTATTACATTATCAATAATATGTCTCCCTTTGACAAAACCACCTTGCATGGGGGAAATGAGGTTCTCTGGCAGGGGCTTGATTCTATTTTCCAGAAGCTTGGACATAATTTTGTAAGAAGCATTGCAAAGCGAGATAAGCCTGAATCTTTCAAAGAAGCTCGGATTAAATTCTTTGGGGATTAAAGCTAGGAAAGTGGAGTTAGTGTTGCCTCCTACTTTAGCTCTTTGGTGGAAAGCTTTAATCATCCTCAACAAATCAATCTTGATTATATCCCAGCATGCTCTGTAAAAATGGATTGAGAAACCATCTGGTCCTGGGGCTTTGTTGGGCTCCATGGACCAGATGACATTGCATATTTCTTCTTCAGAAAATGGCTTCATGAGGACTGAATTGTCATTCCTGCTTACAAGAGAGGGAATGTGTGAGAGGAAGTCTGAGATAACCTCTTCATAGCCGAAGCCTTCTTCTGTGTAAAGTCTTTGAAAGTGTATTTCTGCTGCAGCCTTGAGCTGATCAAAACCTTTGTGAATCAATCCATATGAGGAGGCAATTTCAGAAATGTGGTTTTGGGAGAAGCAGGCTTTGAACTGCCGATGAAAGAATGAGGTGTTTTGGTCTCCATCTTTTAGCCACAAGCTTCGAGACTTAAGCCTCCAATGCTCTTCTTCATGGAGAAATGCAAGGAAAGTTTTTCTTTGAGCAACTTGTTCTTTCTCTAAATCTGAGTTGAAGATGTCCTTGGTCTCCATTTCAACTTGCAAATTTGATAACTGTTGAATAGTCTCTTGTTTGTGTCTAATGGGGGTGTTAGTGGGATTTTTGACCCAAGCTTTCAGTGCATGTTTTGTTGCCTTTAATTTTTTCTCCCACATAAAGTATGGAGACCCTGAAATAGGAGAGGACCAAGTTGAATGGACAGTTTCAAGAAATCCCTTCTTTTCTATCCAAAGAGGGTTGAATCGGAAAGGGATTGGGCCCATATTTTCTTCTTCTTCCAAATTCAAGAGGATAGGTTTGTGATCGGAAGTCATATTTGGAAGAATCTTGGAAGAGATTATCCTCCTTTCTTGTAGGAACGAGCTCTGAATTAAGAATTTGTCCAAGCGAGATGAGATGTGATCAGCCCCAACTCTATTGTTTGTCCAGGTGTAAAGTCCTTTCGAAGGCTTGAAATCAAGGAGATCCCACTGTTGAAATAACTCCTCAATGAAGGGGAGCATTTGGTCCTTGCTACTATTGCCTCCTCTCTTTTATTTTGGTTCGAATACTAAGATTAGATCTCCAACTAGAATGATGTTCGAAGGAGATAAAATCTCTAAAAAATCTGCTAATGATTGCCAATAGTCTTTCTTCTCAGAGTACAGGACAGGAACATAAAGATTGAAGAGTGAGAGAGAAATCTTACTTGGAATATGTCAGAAGTTCAGTGAATATGCAATGTTCAGTCTCGAAGGATCTTTCTAAATGAAACTTGTCCTTCGCCCACAAGGTTGCAAGGCCACCTAGAGAGCCCCTTGCGTTGATGGCTTTGCCTGCATTTTTCTTCCATTTCCGATTATTGATTTCTAGAAGGGTGCCCTCTTCAATTTTAGTCTCTTGGAGCAAGAGGATATCGGGAGGGTCGATTTTCAGAAGGTATTTGACTGCTTCGGCCTTCAAAGGATTCCCCAAGCCTATGCAATTCCAAGAGACTATACGCATTATTTACTGGGGTTGGAGTGGGTAGGACCTCCCTTGGGGGGGCTTGTTCTAGTATTCCTTCCGATGGACATTTCAATGGTGGATTGGCTTCATTGCATTTGTTTCCTCTCTGCTTCTTCTCTTTCTTCTTTATGAGATTTTCTCCCTGCTCTTTTTTAGGGTCTCTTGAAAAACTCATCCTCCGAAGATCCAGAGATTTCTGGAGGTTTCTTTTTTATTATATCTGCGTAGGAAGGGGAGGAGGAGGTTCCAATTGGGGAACTGGAATGGGTTGTCTCAACGTTGTTTTTTTTCATTGTGGGAGGAAGGATCTGTTGCTCAAGTTTCTAGATCATTGGATCTGAGATTTATGAGGGGTTGTTGAGGATTTCAAAAGGGCTTTTAGAAGCCTCTGGGATTGGGGAGCTAAGCTCCCTTCCCCAAGGGCATTCCCTGCAGTAGGGGCACCAAACCCCTTTGGCATCCCTTTCCCTTTGGATCTGTTGTTATGCTTTGGCAGGGCTTCTTTCTAAACCTGTGTCCATTGATCGCCTTTCAAGATCTCCACCTCCTCCTCGGCCTTCCTTTTGCAATGCCAGACAAAGTGATTGTAGCCATGGCAATACCTGCATTTAAATGGAAGTTGTTCATAATCCAATTCTTGGATGTGAGACCAGTCTGTGACCTTTAGTTGAATGGCTTCTGAGAGCCCCACCTCCAAATAGACTTCAACGCATATTCTTGCACATGAATACTTTTCCTTTATGTCTTCTTTATCGATGTATTTTTTGAGGGTGTTTCCAATGGATTCTAGAGACTTCAGATTCCAACAATGCAAGGGTAAATGAGGAAGGTGCACCCAGACCGGAACAACCGAAGGCACGTCTTGCGTTGGATCAAAATCTGGAGACCATTTTTTCAGGTACAAACCTTGAGGGCCCATAAAATATGGTTCGTTCCTGAAGATGATATTTTTGTCTTCTAGGTTGTCAAAAACAAATACGAAGAATCCCCTGCCAACCAGGTGGCTTCTGATGCCTTCCTTTACTAGAGGAATCCAGTTCCTCTGTGCCCATGCATCTACGGCTTTGGGAGAAGGCCATAATCCTATGAAATTTCCAATGAGCCCCCGTTTAGCTAAGTTCATATCAGATCTACAGGTTTCTTCTACTGGAAGGGCGACTGAAGGGATGTTGTCCAGTTTTTTAACAAATTTCTAGTGCGATTCTGAGGCAAGACGTTTACTGGTGGAAGCGACCAACTTTCTGAACACATCCATCTCAGGTGGGAGAGGCGGTGGGGGAGCCTCGGGGCCCCCTCCTGGGGCCATGGCAGAGTGGGCAGGAGGAAAGAGGGTGCACCAGAGAAGGATGTGCGCGCGGCTTGAGAGGTAAAAAAAAAGTGTTATCACTAAAATGTGTATTTTTTAAATTATATATAATTTTTATTAAAAAGAAACATGATTTCCCCTCAGTATGGGGTTTTTCCTTTTTTTTTTCTTTTTCTATGTATTTATTTATTTATTCCATATTTTGAGTATTTTCCACTTTTTTATTATTTTGTTTGCAATTATATTGGGCTTTCAGGTCATGGTTTCAAAATTATTCTAACTTTAAGTTCAAACAAAATGGGGAGCTACTATAGGTAGAGCCTCTTTTCAATTCAAGGGTTAATTTTAAGATTTTGGTTGCAAGTGTGTTGGTGGTTAAGGCCACATGTTTCAAAGAAGTTGCAATTTTTACCCAAGAAGAAATGAGAGTTTCTACTAGGAGTGACACTTTTCAATTTCATGGTTGGTTTTAATGATTTGGTTGAAACAATACATGTTGTTAAGGAAATGGTTTCAAAGAAGCTGTAATTTTGACCGCCCCCCCACCCCCCAATAAAATAAATGAAAGAGTGTTTCTCTTTGTGTGAATTTCAATTCAGGGGTTGATTTCAATTTTTTCACTCATAACATTACGAGGTCATTAAGGCCATGGTTTCAAAAGGTGGTAATTTTAACCCTGGAAAAAATGGTTCTATCGGTAGCACGACTTTTTGAAATGGAGGTAAAATTAGAAACTAAATGAAACCTCTAAAAAATGAGAACTCTAGAGGGTTCTCATCAAGTTGGTAATCACTTTTTCCCTACGTTTTAAACCTTTTTGTGTAATAATAATAATCTAATTTTAAGGTCACGACCAAGCCATACACCAAATTTGTATATGAGACCCCCATGTTTGTGGGACTAGGGACCACCTTCGCGTAGTGATTTTACTGCTAAAGTCTACAGAGGTGTACATACCCTACCCCCATCTCGATTTGAACATGTGGCCTCCAAGGAAGAAACACATGTTCTTAACCATTAGGCCCACTCAAGTTGTATAAACCCTAATCAAATAATTGCTCTAAAATATTGTCCTCTACCCTAAACATGAATTCGTTGGTATGAGGTCTTCTTAGGTCCCACCACTTAGGAACACCTTTGTGCCTTATGCATTGAAATTAGACACACACGTGTTTTTCTAACAATGAGCAGATGATAGTGTTGTGTTTTAGGTCCATGTGGTATCGTTGTGGGTATGTAGGTTGGCGACATAATGCAATTAAAGTGAGTTGATTGTTAACAAGTTTCAATGCAATGAAAATAAATAAGAAAGTGGTGCAAGTCCCCAACATTCCAAAGAATTAATTCATGATTTGCAAATGTTGTGATGTGGCAAGCAAACAACTTTTCACCAAATCCTCGCATATTTCACTCTATTTAATTTTGTGATCTATGCTTGGAAAGACTCTTTTTTCTTATTTTCATTGGGTACTATACATTATGTTTGTATCAGGTGAATCCATAGACTCGCCTAATATCGCCGAGGAGACCTAGGGTCAAGTCGAAGAGAGTGTCTCTATACACCTGAGCCCAACACAATAGCCCACAGTGCACGTTAAGCAAATTGGTCGAGTTTTGAACCTGGGTGGGGCCCCTATTAATGGAAAACTACATCTTCTTGAATGAGACGTCCATTGTTAGACCTAGCCTGATGGGCTACATTAGGTACTATACTTATATGTAGATTGGATTGAAGCTTAAGGCTCATTACCTAAGTCCATATCACTCATCTTTACCTTGTTATCATTTTGTCCCAAATCAATTTTGTAAAGAAAAAAATTGTGTGTAGATGGGACTTAAGTCTAAGGCTCATTACTTAAGTCCATATCACTCATGATTACCTTTTCACCATTTTGTCCCAAGTCAATTTAGAAAAAAAAAAACTTTGTGCCCTATCCCATTTCTTTGTAAATCTCCTTGCCACTTTTCCATATCCCCCTTGAGACTCAATAATATTGTTATTCCAAAGATCCTCATTGGGTTTTACATCAAAATTTAGGTCCTTAGATTCATATTCACAAACCCAAGTTCTTGATCAACACCAAATTGAGCTCCAAGTCAAATCCTAAGCTCACGTGCACACTATATATCAAATTAGGTTGGAATTGATATGCTATATAAATACTCCTCTAGTGCATCACCAATTACACGTGGGAAAACCTTATATGGAGAAAAAAAAGACACCAAAAACTAGGCCCTTGGCCACATATGCACGAGCTCAAGTACCTCACCAACACCAAGTCTAGCTCCATGTCAAATCAAAAAATCAAATCCCTTGGCCTCATATGGATGAGCCCAAGTGCATCACCAACATCAAGTCGAGTTCCAAGTCAAATCCAAAGTCATACACCCTTAGCATCGTATGCATGACCCCAATGCCATATAAAGACTCCTACAACACATCGTCAAGCCCAAGTGCCTCACCAATACCAAGTTGAGTTTCAAGTCAAAGCCAAAGTCATAGGCCCTTGGCCTCATATGCATGGCCCAATCCCATACAAATATTCCTACAACACATCACCAAGCCCAAGTGCCTCACCAACACCAATTCAAGTTCCATGTCAAATCCAAAGTCATGGACCCATGGCCTCATATACACAAGCCCAATGCCATGTAAATACTAGTACAACACATTGCCAATTACATATGGGTTTTCAAATTAAATCCCAAGATAACATGCACACTATGCATCAAATTAGGTTGAAATTGTTATGTCATATAAATAATCCTACATCCCATCGCCAATTGCATGTGGAAAAACCTTGGATGGAGAAAAAAACCTCTCCTACAACACATTATCAATTGTATGTGGAATTCAAAATCAAAGGCTAAGCTCACATGCACACTGTGCGTCAAATTAGGTTGGAATTTTTATGCCATATAAAGACTTTTTTGTCAAATTAGGTTGAGATTTCTATGTCATCTGAAGACTCCTACAACCCATCGCCAATTGAAAAGTAGTTGATATCGAATACTTAGTATTCAAATAACTAGTAGTCGATCTCAAATACTTAGTATTTGGATACCCAGTAGTTGGTTAGTAGTCGGTCTAAAATACCTTGTAGCCAATAAGAAGCTATGCCATATAAAGACTCCTGCAACCCACAATCAATTGAAAAACTTGGAGGGATCCCATCACCAATTGAAAATCTTGGAGGGATCCTATCACCAATCACTAGAGTATTTGGATACCCAATCGTTGGTTGGTTGTTGATCTCAAATACCTAGTAGTCAATAAGAAACTATGCCATATACAAATTCCTACAACCCATCGCCAATTGAAAACCTTAGAGGGATCACGTCTCCAATCAATGGAGTGTTTGGATACCCAATAGCTAGTTGGTTTTCAATCTCAAATACCTAGTAACCAATAAAAAACTATGCCATATAAAGAATCTTGCAATCCATCACCAATTGAAAACCTTGGAGGGATGCCATCGCCAACTCCCAATTGAAAACATTGTAGCTAGAATATTGGAATACCCAATAGCTAGTTGGAAATAGATCTCAAATACCTAATATCCAATAAGCAAGTATGTCATATATAGATTCCTATAATCCACAATGAATTGAAAACCTTGAAGGGATCCTATCTACAACTCATCACAAATTGAAAACCTTGAAAGTATCTCATCACCAGTTGAAAACCTCGTAACCAATCTCAAATACCTCGTAGCCACTAAGAAACTATACCATATAAAGACTCCTACAACCCATCACCAATACCCTGCCATATAAAATCTCCTACAACCCATCACCAATTGAAAACCTTGAAGGAATCTTATCTACAACCCATCACTAATTGAAAGAGATCCAATTGAAAACCTTTAAGGCATCCAATCGCAATTTGTAAACTTTCCAGGGATCCAATCGCAAATCCAATACTATGCAATCTAAAAATTCCTATAATCCATCACCAATTAAAAACATGAGGGATCCAATCACCAATTAAAAACCTTGGAGAAATCTACAACTAATCAAGAATTGAAAACCTTTACGGGAATTATGGACATCACATGGGAATTTTCTTGTTACATATAATCTTTTTGGATTTTGCTATAACTTCCCTATGCGCCTCCTATATCTTAGAAAACAAACCTGCCAGTTAGATGTATCCCACGCAGAGTTCTAAGAGGTCATCTATGACTCCAGATTAAGATGACATGGATATCAAAATTTGGGACTTTTCGCCAAGAATATTGTTGTCCAGACACGTATGGATGGATGGTGGACATACGAATGGATGGTGGTTTATGCTCTAGTGGAAATCTCAAAACATGGCCTTGGGGTTGCTAAGGTGTGATAGTGTAACCAACACTAACTCCAAGAAGAAGAGGTGATCAACTTCTAATTGTTGCAACAATCATCCATTTATATTCGGTCATGGATAAAAAAACAGTTAAGGAGAGCAATCTCACTAAGTAAAGTTGTTTTTTTTTCGTTTTCAATTTTGTCAGGATTATCTGGGTGAGGTCCAAGTTAAAATCCATCTAGTTGTCGCTGTAAACCCTAGGCTAGTGATAACAACCTACAATCCAACGCCTAGAAGGAAACGTATTACTTAACAAGGTTCGAGACGTCCAAAGACACAACCAAGAGGATGTACCACGCAAGAGGAGAACCTATCCTTCTATCCTTATCACAACATGCCAAAATATCACTTATGGGAATTAAACCCTGATAGGGAAGAGAACAAATAATCTGCCCAACCACCCAAGCTATAAACTCGATACCTCACTAAGTGAAGTGAAATTGGTTGACATATTTAGCTGTCAAATCCAACGAGTCATTCCCTTTGTTATCCTTTCATAATTCACCTCGGCAGTGCATACAATAATTGATATATCCCTTCGGTTCTAGTATACATTGAGATGGAACCTATGGTTCATGGCTTGGTCTTGATACTTGTGGATATGCATTGAAATGGAGTTGTGGTCTTCATTAAAGGAATATACCAAATGGAATGACTATCGAGTTGTAGTTTTATTGCATCATTATTTTAAGGAACATCCTCTCCTCATGCCCTTGTAGTATCATTTTAGGGATTTGGTGATTAGTGTGGCCTATTTTGATGTCTAAAATATAAATTTATTGTCAAAATAAAATAAATAGAGCCAAGGTATTGAAGAAATAGTAATAGGAAAATATTTTGGATGTTTGAAACAAAAATTTATTGTGAGAAATGTAATTGTCAAAAGAAAATAAATAGAGTCAAGGTATTGAATAAAGTAACAGGAAAACAATTATTAATACTTTGAATAAGAAGCAATGTTCATTCTCCTCTTCTAGGGGACAACCTCCAATTAAGTAGAGCTCCAATACAATATTAATCCCTCAGCACCTAATTACATAGATTCTACTATTACAAATAGTTTCTATCTATGCAAAAACCTAATCACCTAGTGAGTCTTCATTAATGAGGCTACATTAACTACCTATTGGGCCTTCTTTAACAAGGCCACCTTACATTATTTCTTACACACTCTAACTACCTAGTGTAACTTATTTAGTAAATATGGCCACTATACATTAAGTAACAACTGATTCTCTTAACTAAGGGAGTTGGGGTGGGACCCTAACATGTCCTTCCCCTTCAAAAGCAACATCATCCTCAAGGCTAGAGATGTGAATTTTTTTGTAGGATCATGGACAACTTTCACATGGCATCTTTGCACTACATATCATTCCACTCGATCAAGACTTCCCAAATAGTGTGTTGGTGCATACAACACTCTCTTTTGTCTAAAATTTTCTTTGGTTGCAACTAAATGGAACCCTCTTCATCTAGTTTTGGGAGGATCGTTTGAATTTGAAAATTCAGCCTTACCACTTTCTTCAAACACAACACATGAATTACTAGGTGGATCTTAGAGTGTGCTAGGAGAGCCAACCTGTAAGCAATATCTCTAGTACATTTGAGTATTGGATAGGGTCCATAAAACTTAGGTGTTAATTTTTGGTGACTCTTGTCCTTGAGTGATGTCTACTTATAGGGATAGAGACAAAGAAACACCCAATCCCCTTCTTCAAAGTGGTTCTTAGATCGATGTTGATCGACCCGTTGCTTCATTATGTTCTGAGCCAACACAAAAATTTCCTCGAGTGTACAAATAATGTTAGTGCAAGTGTTCACGGTTTTCTCCAACTCCTTAACCATGGATGTAACTGATAAGTATGAGACCACTAACGGGGGGTTTTGTTAATAGGTCATCTCATAGGGTGACATTTTGGTAGCACCATGATAGGAAGTATTATACCACCATTCTACAAGGGGTAGGCATTGAACCCGTTGTATTTTCCTTTCCAAGGTAAAACATCACAAATCCTCTTCCAAACACTTATTAACCTTTCCTGTCAAACCATTTTGGAGGGGATGATATGTCATGCACATTTTTTATTTGGTACCTTGTATTTTAGAAAACTCTTGCTAAAAATTGATGGTGAATGTAGGATCATGATCCAACACAATTGAATGAGGCATGCCATGGAGTTTAAAAACATTTCCCATGAATATTTGTGCAACTACAGAGGCCTTGAAGAGGTGTTTTAAGGCATAAAAGGGATCATATTTGGAAAGGTGGTCAACAACCACTATGATGGCCAATTTGTTTCCTACTTTAGGTAACCCCACAATAAAATCCATGGAAATGTCAATCCAAATAATTGTTAGAGTTATTGAAGGTTTTAATTCTCCCAAAGGCTTAACCATTTCACCCTTGTTCCTTTTGTATGTGTCACAATTTTCCACAAAGTTGTGCATGTCTTTCTTCATGCCTTCCCAAAAGAAGGAATTCTCAATCCATTAATATTTCTTTTGAAACCCTAAGTGACCTGACGTGGGAGAGGAATGCAATTCAGTGAACACTTTTGATTTCAATGTTGAATTATGGACCAAAAATATATTCCCTTCATACTGCAACATATCATGCTACCAAGTGTATCCCTAATGTCTATATGGGTTTACCTAGAGTTTTTGGAAAAGGTGAACAATCTTGGCATCCACCAACCATTCATATGTGGTGTTTTTTATTAGAAAAATAGAATATGCATAATAGAAACAACATAATATATCAAAATTTAGAGCTAAAACGACATATTATAATAGCAATTGGAAATTGTAGAAGAAATAGAATACCACAAATAGCAGATTTACCTTTATTTATGAAATCAATGTTCACTTGCCTCTTTGAGGGGGAAACCTCAAGAGGAACATAACTCCAATTACAATATGATTCACAGGACATCCCATTACATAGCTTCTATCTAACCACCTAGGAACTTTCTAGTAGGCAGAGCCTTCTAGTAAGCCTTAAGACAATTATCGCTTTCACACAATATCTACTACATGGGCCTTATTTAATAGAGATGACATCAATACATAGAAACCTATGTATCTACTTATGAATTTACCTGAGGTGTAACATTCCAAGACAATGTTTTTAGTGAATTTGGGTAGACAGACTATTGGGGTCACATAACATTCTTTAAATCGTGGAAGGATCATTTTGTGATGTCATTCCAACTAAAATACTTTTTTTTTTAGAATGTTGTTGAAGGGAGATGCAATATTACCATAGTTCCTTACAAACTTCTTGTAATAATAAATGAGACCAAGAAAACCTCTTAAACTTTTAAGAGTTTTAGCGTCGTCTCAACGTACCGTCTTTATTCTTCACAAATAAAATTGGGGCACCCTAAGGTGACACACTTGGGCGTATGCACCCTTCTTTAGAAGCTCTTCAAGTTGCATCTACAATTCCTTCAACTCTGGCGTACTCATCCTATAAGGATTCTTGGATACAAGAGCTACTCCCGACATCAAATTTATAGAGAAATCAATATCTCTTTTTGGTGGCAACGCCAATATCTCTTTAAAGACGTCTTCAAATTATTTTAGTACTGCTCAATCTTCAACACTTGGCACATTATCCTTAGGTTCCTCCTCCAAGTGCACTGCAAATACTTGACATACCTTCCTATAGATTTTCTTCAATTACAAGGATCAAATTTCTCTGATAGTCATGACTCTTGGAGTGCCTTGAACCGTTCTCGATTTTCCCTACTCATCCAGAAAAGTAAATGCTTTGTTATAAAAGTCTAGAAAAGCATGATCCTGGTCCAGCCAATCCATACCAATGAGGAAATCATACGAGCCCAAATTTATGATATTCAAATTATCTTTTGTGCGCAGTCCATTCATTTCCATTGGACATGCCTTGACCATCTCATTTATTTTTATTTTTTCCTCTGTGGCTAACTGCACCAACCAAGGTTTTCCAAGCTTGCTTCTCAGCAATTGAAATCTTTCCACCATCGTAGGATCTAGATAACTATGACTAGCTCATAAATCAATTAAAATAGCAATGGGTTGATCATTAATCTTACCTTCCACTTCGATCATGTGAGACTGAAGCTCAGCTTTCTTTTTGTCCAGCATTGCGTAAATCCTAGGTACACTCCTACCCATGTCATCAATTGTCGCAGCTTGTTGTACAATGTGCTCAATCCTTGCTTTTTCAATTCTTTGAGGGAAATCTCTAAACATATGATTTTCGTCGCAACCCCAACACCTCATTGGCTGCTAGCTTGGCCTATTTTCCATTTCCATAGTCATTTTGGGTTCCTTGGGATTTGGTTGTCCTTGCACAGTATTTTTGAAAAATGGTGTCTTAGTCCCCTTCTTCCTCTATTCCACCTTGCTTTTCATCTTGTCTTCCCAAACCTTTTGGAAATTGGGTCTTCCCCTTTGTTGATCATAAACACAGTTACCATGCCTTAAGGTTTCTTCCAATGTCTTGGGATAATCATATTGTATCTTATCGCTAATAAATGATGGAAACCCACTCAAATACCTTTGAATCTTCACTTATTCATCCTTGATAAAAGGAACATATTTCAGTAGCTCTAAAAATATTCTTTTGTATTCATCTATGGTCATGCTTCCAAGTTTGAGTTCAAAGAACTCCTTCATTTTCATATCATAGTAGCATTTGGTTAAATATTTATTTTCAAAATATTGCTTGAATTCCATCCAAATAACCTTATTCTAATCAATGTGTTGCACCTGCACAAACGGATCCCACCACATTGATGCTTTCCCCTTGAGCTTATAAATAAAAATTCTCCCTTATGTTTGTGCAGAGTAATTATGCAATTGGAATTACTTCCTCAAACCCAACAACCATGGTTTTGCATCATCATCCTTCTTGTGTTCACCGTCAAAGGAAGGAGGCTTGATCTTATTCATTTCTCCTTGTAGGTCATCTACCCCAAATTTCTTCTTATGTTTCCTGAAAGGAGATGGACTTGAACTATTGTGTGCTCTCCTAGTTGAATGTCTTGGAGATTGACGAGGATGTCTATCAACACTTCTTGTTTTTATTCCTTCATCATGAGACCTTTGTCTTCCTGATTTGGTTGACTCGGTCTCCTTATCCCTATTTTTCTCAATTATGTCCAAGATTTGTAGCAACTTTATGTTGAAGTTGTCTTGATCCTTCTTGGCTTTCATAAGCCTTTCATTATCATCTTTATAACTTTGGACGTCCTTTTGCAAACTTTTTATGGTCTCTACCAAGTTCATGCTCTCCTCTAAACGTTCCCCATGTCCATTGGATTTTGTACTTTCAATACCCATACCAACGTACAACCTTCCCATTTCTTCATCTTGACTATAGGTTCTTCGTGTACCTTCCATGATTTTAATCTCTGCGTTGATTTTGTCCTGAACTAATTGTTGTTAATTCTGCAAAATGTGCAGACATCAAGATTTGTTAGACTAATTAATGAAATAATTTTATGAAATTTATGCACAATTGTCATAATCCTTTATTTTATTTTTCCTTGAATGATTTTAACATCCCAAATTCTAGTGCACAAACCCATGCATCAATATTTGTGCACGTGTCACAGCCCTGCACCGTGCACCAGTAGTTTTCCATGCACAATAAATTTTTCATTGTGTGACACCAATACTTAGAACACATGACTCTTTCATGTTGATTTCTGGCCCATACAAGTCTAGTGTTGAACCAATAGGGCGGATACCACAATGTAACATCCTCAACCTCCCAGGTTGGTCCTGGTCACCACAATCCTCAACTTTTGTTGTTCTGACACCAATCTGTAACATCCAAAATCCCTACTGGAAAACACGACTTCAACATATTAGTGTGTGGATACTACTTACAACACTCCCTGTTACAAGTAGTATTAGAATATCTACGCACAACCTTAGGGAACTGCACCCAGACCCAAATTGGGTTTTTCTCCACAAGTAAACTTATTTTAATACAATCATAGCAGTGGAATAAGTAACAAAAATCGATTGTGCACATAGTCCTTCAAAGCACTAATACATTGTTGTGTGTGTGGTTAATCTGCACACATAATACTATTGTGCGTAATGAATATGATATTGCATGCATATTATATCACCTTTGTGTGTGTGGACAACTTCACTATGCGCACGATGAATTATACCCTACCTTGCTATCTTCTAACCATACCACATAATTTAACACTTAACCAAATTATAACAGGAAACAATATTATACAGATTAACCACACATTTAGCTAACAATAAACACTTATAATTTTCATACCCACATATGTCACAGTATACAAGAAAAAGGAACACATATAAGCAATACATTACAAAGAATTAACCACAATATGCATGTCCAATTCCGTATAGGAAAATAACTCATAACAGAAAGTAACAATAGGTGCATAGTCATTAGAATAAGATCATAAAAGACACTTATATTTAATGAAGGGTCACCAACTACGTGTAGGACTCATGTGTTCCTCCCATCCATAGACTATGTCGTTCATCATCTTTCAGCGACAGGTCACTCCAAAGCTAGGGCATAAGATCCACATGGAAAAAGGTTTCCTAATGCCAAGCTATGGTCTGATATTCAGCAGAATGCTCGATCCAAGAAGCCCGACGACTGCAACTAGCCTATAGTCTCTCATTCCCCACATGACTGTCCCACTCCAGGAAGTGTTCCCTTTCTCTGCTCAACAATCCTTTGGCTACCCCACTTCCCTTCTGAGGCTTCAACAACATGCCAGACAAGAAGTTTCAGAGTCCTATAGTTAATGCCCAGCGCACAAGGGAGAAATTCTCAACAATATCTTGCCTAGAGAGAATGCTTATGGGCCTGACAACCTACTTCTTCGACACAAAAAATATTTAATTCTTACGAGCCTAACAACCCGCTTATTTGACACAACAAATCTCTCACCTGGAGATAATTATTACAGTCTTGACAACCCTCTTATTCGACACAACAAATATCTCACCTAGAGAGAATGCTTACGTGCCTGAAAACCCGCTTCTTTAATGATACACAGGATTTCCCACACACTAGGTTTAGGAATGACAATAATTACAACCAGATACAGTTCCTCACATCGGAGCTCTCAACCAAAAGATGATCATAATAATGAAATAATAACCATCCCCCAAAATACACTAAGGCTCAATAATATATTTAAATGGTCATAACTAGACACTTGTCACCTTTAATTATAGCTTTTGACAACTGTCACCTTAAGAAATAGATTTTGGCCACTTGGTGACTCATTCCCATCCCTTGGAAACTTAGGATAAATAAATATCTATAAATTAAACTTTCAAAAATATTAATAAAATATTCCCTTGACTTAAGCTTTCTCTTTTCCCCTTTTCTGTGGAGTTTATCCCCCCATCTCTTTTCGTCTCTAAAGTTGAGTTTGCATGCAATGGTGTGATTATATTAACAACTTGAGGATGATTACATTTACAATACAAGTGCACTGGCCTTTTTCATCTAGGATCACTAGCCTAATAACCACATAGGCTCTCCGACCTCATAACACAAACATATATACAAAGGCTCTATAGCCCCAAAATCATGCACTTAATATGGTGTGCATGAAACTTTGGGTTTGTACACACTACTTCCTTTGGTACGCCATCCTCGCACACTTACACAAGTGTGTGTTACACTATGAAATGTGTGTGTTTATTCTTTGATGCACAATACTCGCGCAATTACCAAACTATGGAATGTGTGCACAAAACTGAATCCAAGACATGTTACCAACAACTCACCATTTTACACACACACGCATTTATATTTACATTTACAGTTGGGGTTTGACCTAGGCGTATTACATAAGGTGCTAGGGTTTCTTGGAGAATTCTTGAAGTCTAGGGTTAGGGTTTGATCCCTAAGGAGGAATTGAAGTTAGGGTTTACTAATAAACCTTAATTTGTACTTGTTAAGAAGGAACATAAGAAGAAATACATTGCATGAGGTGAACGATGACTTATGAATGGTGATTCTAACTTGTTGGAGTATCCTTGTTGGAGCTAGGGTTTTCCTTAGTTTTCCCTAGTTGGGGTTTTGTATAGCTTGGAGGGTTGTACCGTCTTGTGATAAGATGAGAGTATGTACTTAAACTTCATCACTTATCTATATATTTGAATATTTTATTTGTCCAAAATTGTCTTATTCTAGAATGCATATTCAATTATCATTGTCTTCATGGTTTGGTAACTTTTAGCACTTATATGTCATGTTGATTTGACATAAAGTAAGGATGAAATTGTTAAGGAATTTAACATTATATTGAATATAATATGATTCATGTATTGTTGTAACTAAGTGTTAGTTGCAATAACTTCAAATATGTTTTATTGATGAAAAGACTACCCTAAAGGGTTGAAACTTGTTGGCATATATTTGGTATCTTCTCTCTTGGATTACCTAGTGTATTGGGGTTCATATGAAGTGAAATATTATCCATTGTTTACTATTTTAGTTTATATTTCAATTCATCCCTAAGTATAATAATTCATAGGGATCAAATCCATGGAACCTCTAAAGAGGTGAAATTTCTAAATTTGCAAAGAAACCTCAATTCATGAAATTTCTGCACAGTGTTAGATATTTCTTGTGGAAATTACCCTTTTGGTGAAGAGGTGATCCATATGGATATCGGTGGCCACCCACCTTTTCCAACTGGTTCAAAAAAAAATTCTGACAATTTTGGTAATTTACTATTTTTAGCAGTTTTAACTTCTGGGGCCATTTTGAGGGCCTAAGTGAAGGTTTTTTGGGATAGAGCTTCTCAATGATATAAAAATAAATTATTGATCCCCAAAAATGAATCTCCTCGACAATACCTTTCCAACGGGCTATCACACACCTAAAATGGACATCGTATGAAAAAGTTACGACCCTGGGAAGTTGATGTACTAACTTACCCAAACGAGGCCCACATGACTTTTGGCACTTCATCTCCTAGGGTTAGGTTTTTGGATGTCTAGGGTTTTTGACATTATTTTTTATTGTAAAAATTCCTTCAGAGCCTCATTGTAATATTCTTTTTGCAAATGCGCGCAGCCGTCACATCTCTTCTCAGAGATAAGCCACCACCATTCCAGCAAGTGTGTTTCTATTGCATTTTATAGTTTCAGCTTATTTCGTTATTGAATAGAAAACCAGTTCTATTGTATCTCTGTTATTTTGTGTTAAGAACCTGTTAATAATCTGTATTCATTTTGTTATTCTCATAAAATCCGGATCAGTGGTATCAGAGCGGTCTGCTCCTTGTCGTCTTAATGCATGTCCCCAATGAGGTCGGAGTACAAAGAGTTGGGTCTCGAGCTTGTTTCTCTTGAGGATAGAAGCTCTCGCATGCCCAAGCGACCTCTCATGGAAAGATAAAAGAAATATGATGGGACAAGAGATCCTTTCAAACTGTTGATTGAGGAATCCCTCTCTCAATAGAGGAACGAAATGATGAATAGTTTCGCACAAATCCTTCGGCAGCTCCTAACAGGCGATGCATCTTCTTCAAACGGAGGCGCCACCCCCTTCAAGGTACAAATAAACTTCGATATTCCTATATTTGAAGATTAGATAGACAAATATGCTGTAGAAAAGTGGTTGAATCTAATAGAAGGGTATTTTTCTGTCCCTTTTCGAATAGAGAAAAGATTACTTTTGCGCTCCTCAAAGTCATTCCCCATGTCAAAGATTGGTGGGAAACTTTCTGTGAGCAAAAGGAAATAGAGGAAACCTCATTATTTTCAGTCACGACCACCTGGGAATCCTTCAGGAATGCTATTAAGGAACAATACTACCCTGTCGGAAGTTATGACGACCTGTATACCAAATGGACCACGCTGCGGAAAGAAAGAGACCAAGCAGTGCCAGATTTCACAAATATCTTCCATACCTTGCACACCAAGCTTGGTATCAAAGATTTGGAGCGACATCTGGTGCTCAAGTATCATGGTGCTCTACATAGATACATCCATACTGAAATGGAATTTCTGGACATCTCATCCTTGGGCGTGGCCTACCGATATGTCGTCAAAATCGAACAGAAGCTCAAACAAAAGACGCAACAATTTGGGCCTGTGAACCCCTCACAATAAAAGCCAGGAAAGGGCACCCCCAAACCATAGAACAAAGGACAGAGAAAAGATGGACAGTATCAGGACAACAATCCATGCCGCAAGCAAAGAAGAACACCGGAAAGACAAAGAAAGATATCAGGAAGTGGTTAGACTTCCATAAGAGCCCTTGGCATAACATTGTTGACTACCGCTCAAAGCAGTCACTGGTGGCCAAAGTGAAAGCCTTTGAATCAGATGCGGATTCTGACTCTGAGCCAGAACCAGAAAGGGGAATACGAATCATTGACGCGGAACCAAGTGCCATCGTTGCTACCACCAAGCTCCAGCGTCGTGAACCAGATGAGCCAGAAGAAGGAGAGTGTCTCTTCCATTCACAGATGTGGGTAAAAGGCACCCCGCTAGACTTCATTGTTGATAGCGGTAGCCAGAAGAACCTTATCTCAGCATAGGTCATCAAGTGGTTGGCTCTGGTAACAACGCCGCACCCACAACCCTACACCATTGGATGGCTCCACCAAGGAAGAGACCTCCACATCAGCCAACAGTGCCGACTATCGTATGGCATCAAGCCCTTCAAAGACGAGGTATTGTGTGATGTTTCTCCTCTTGAAGTTTGTGATGTTCTTTTGGGCCAACCTTATTTATGGAAACGTCATGTTGTATATGAGTCTATGCTTTGTAGTGTTATTATTACTTTGAACAAGAAATTGTACAAGATACCCAAGGCAGTCCCACCTAGTGCTATTTCCTTGATCTCTGCTAAGCAATGTAGGAAGGTCATCTCTCATACGGGGAAGTTTGTCTTCTTCGTGATTCGCTCTCAGAATATGTGAAAGATCATAGCCATATCCAGGGTATCTTCGGCTGACCTCTCCACACAGTAGAAGCAATTATATAAGGTCATGGAAGAATACTCGGATATCTTCTCCTCGCCTACAGGGGTACCTCTGCACTGCTAGGTCAAGCACCCCATCGATCTGACCCCCGTCGCACCACTACCCAATGGGCCAGTCTATCACTGCTCTGTGTTAGAGAATGAAGAGATCAAGCAACAAATCCAAGAACTGCTACACAAGGGGCACATCTGTCCCAGCTCATCACCTAGAGGGAGCCCAATCGTGCTGGTACAGAAGAAAGACAGAACCTGGTGGCTCTGTATTGATTATCGGGCTTTGAATAAAATCACAGTCAAAAACCGATACTCGATCCCCCAAATCGACGACCTCCTTGATCAATTCACAGGGGCCAAATACTTCAGTAAGATTGATCTGAAGTCTGGCTATCACCAGGTCTCGATAGAACAAACAGATGTATGGAAGACTGCCTTCAAGTCAAAGGAAGGCCTTTTTGAATGGTTGGTCATGCCCTTTGGTTTGAAAAATGCTCCAAGCACTTTCATGAGGATGATGGACGATATCCTATGACCATTCACCAATACTTTTGTAGTGGTGTATCTAGATGACATTCTAATTTACAACAAGACTTGGGATGAACGCTTGCAGCATATTCAATAGGTTTTGCACACCCTGCGGCAACACAAGCTATACGCCAACTTGGAAAAATGCTCATTCGGCATGGACAAGGTCCATTACCTGGGCTACATCATTGATCAGCATGGTGTACATGTGGATCCAGCCAAGATCCAAGTCATCCGTGACTAGCCAGCCCCAACAACACTCACTGAGCTTCAGAGATTCTTGTGCCTTGCCAATTTCTACCGCAGGTTCGTGTTGGGATTCTCCCATATTGCATGGGCCCTCAGCCAAATAAACAGGGGTGGTCGTAAGGTGAAATTTGTGTGGGGCTGGTCCCAACAACAAGCGTTCGATGATTTGAAGCAGCGCTTGTGCTCAGGCCCAGTACTTTCACTACCAGACCTGCAACATCCCTTTGAGATCGAGACAGATGCTTCAGAATATGTTGTGGGCGTCATTCTCACTCAGCACGGCCACCCTGTGGCCTATCATAGTGATACATTGTCAGATATTGTCCATAAGTACCCTACTTAGGAAAAAGAAATGTACTCCATTGTGCAAGCCTGCCGCCAGTGGAGACATTACATTCTTGGGAAGGAGACAGTCATCCACACTGATCATAAGTCATTGTAGTTCATGTAGACATAGGAAAAATTGCAAAATGGCCACCATCAAAATTGGTCCACATACTGGCAACAATTCCACCTCAACATCAAGTATAAAACAGGAAGCACCAATCGTGTCGTTGATTGCCTTAGCAGACCGTCAATCGCGACACTCACCATGGTGCTAGACTCTTGTGGCCATGAGACATCTGGATGGCCCTAACTCTATGAGACAGACCTTGACTTCGCCACCACCTACCAAATGTTGGGTGCAAATGCAGTTGTCGATAATTTCCATCTTCAGGATGGGTTGTTGTGTTTTCTGGGCCATATATGTGTTCCATTAAGTGAGTGAGCGAAGCTGATCTGGGAATCCCACTACAGTCGGGTGGCAGGACACTTCGGCGTCGAAAAGACAGTGGCGAGGCTACAGAAACATTTCTATTGGTCGAAACTTCGACATGAGGTCAACAAGCATATCAGGTCATGCACTGCCTGCACTATTTCCAAACCGACCACTAAGAAACAGGGTCTGTACACCCCTCTTCCTACTCCTGACAGACCATGGGAATCCATCTCAATGGACTAAATGTCGGGCCTCCCATCCACCAAGCGGGGAAATGACTGTGTTTTTGTGGTTGTTAATCGTTTTTCTAAGATGTCGATTCTAGTTGCCTGCAAGAAGAGCATCACAGCAGAGGCCACTTCCAAGCTCTTCTTTGAACGAGTCTGGGTACATTTTGGAATCCCACAAACCACTCTCTCGGATCAAGATAATCAATTTCTTAACACATTCTAGTCGAGCCTCTGGTCACTGCTGGACACCAAGCTCATCAAATCCACGACCTTCCACCCCCAGACAGATGGCCAAACCGAGGTTGTAAATCGTATGATTGTGCATATCCTTCACATGTATAATTCAAAGAACCCTCGCACATGGGATGACAGCCTCCCCTATGTCTAGCATAGCTACAACCAATTCTTTCATAGTTCAACTAGTCCCAGCCCCTTTCAGGTGGGGTTGGGATTCCAACCATTGGGTGCCATAGATGTTGCACTTCCCCTTGCGATCACCTCGGCTGAATCATCTCCTGCTCCAACTGAAGCTGACAAAGCCACCCGGTTCATTGAGCGGATCCAACACATTCGCCAATAGGTTCAGGATATCCTACAGAAGTCCAATGACAAGTACAAATNAACATCGAGTGCCACATAAGTTTCAGGTGGGTGAAAAAGTTTGGTTGCACTTGCAGAAAGAACGCCTTACAAGACCCCATCGGAAGCTTCGCCCACTCTGTTATGGGCCGTACACTATCACCAAGGCCATGGGGGATAATGATTTTGAGCTCAACATTCCTCCTTTCCTTAGCCTACACCCAATGTTCAACGTGGATCTCCTTCACCCTTATTTCCCACCATTATTGGACACCTTAGAAATAGCAGAATAGTTGACACCAACAAAACTCAACCCCAAATGCATACAACAGGCATCCAATGATCAGATTCTAGACACACAGATCAAGGGCACTCAACAACAAATTATCTAGCTTTATCGAGTCGTCAAAGCAGGGCAGCTCCTGCACCAAGGCAAGTGGCTCACCCGAGGCCAAATTCAGGAGAAATTTTCTCATCTGATGGAGGACCTCAACGCAATGGAGACCATTTCTTCCTAAGGAGGGAGTATTGATCCATATGGATATCGGTTCCCACCCACCTTTTCTAACTGGCTCAAAACAGTTTTCTGACAATTTACTATTTTTAGCAGTTTTAACTTCCGGGGCCATTTTGAAGGCCTAAGTGAAGGTTTTTCGGGATCGAGTTTCTCAATGATAGCCAAAGGCAAGATTGAACCCCCAAAATGAATCTCCTCGATGATACCTTTCCAATAGGCTATCACATGCCTAAAATGAAGATCGTATGCAAAAGTTACGACCCCGAGAAGTTGATGTACTAACTTACCCAAACGAGGCCCACCTAACTTTTGGCGCTTCATCTCCTAGGGTTAGGTTTTTGGATGTCTAGGGTTTTTGGAATTCTTGTTTATTGTAAAAAGGCCTTCAGAGCCTCATTTTAATCTTCTTCTTGTGAATGCACGCAACCATCACATCTCTTCTCAGAGATAAGCCACCACCATTCCAGCAAGC
>JASDQU010754738.1:23601-36998 GCA_032191745.1 Picea mariana
TCTATTATTTTGTGTTAAGCACTTGTTAATAATCTGTATTCATTTCGTTCTGCTCATAAAATCCAGATCAAGAGGGAGTTAGTATTTCTATTGCATTGTACTTGGGAGTGGTATGTTGACCTTGTACAAGTTGTTTTGGTGTGAAACCTTAGGACACTTGGGAGAAGCATTTGAGATTTAAAAGAGCTTGTTCTACTTCATTGTTTTTTACTTCTTTTTGAGGTGGATTCAAATATTGTGGAGATGTCTAGTCTTGGACTTAGAGAATGTGGAAGGTTGGATGGAGCTTCTAATTTTATCCCTTGGAAGCTTAAGCTACGGATTCTTATGGAGGAAGGAGAGATTTAGGAGAATGTAAGAAAGAGATTGCAACACCTATAGATCCATAGTTGTTAGCCACTCTTAACATAAAGGAGGCCAAGACAAAGAGATTCATTCTCGATTTTGTGAAGGATCATTTCATTTCTCACATTGCAGAAAAGACACTGGTAAGGAGATGTTTGAAGCTTTGATTAGTTTATTTCAAAGTTCTAGTGTTTCTTAATAGATGCTCTTGTGAAATGATCTTCTAGCCATCTACATGAGAAAGACATATAATGTGGTGAACTACATGGCCAAGATCACATAGTTGAGATACCAATTGAGTTCCATTGGAATGAATGTGGAAGACAAGGTGTTGGTGTATGTTTCCTTGAATGGAATTTTACCATATTGGAGGCCTTTTGTTTAGGGTGTATGTGTTCAAGAGAGATTTCCAACCCTTACAAAGATCTAGAATGAGCATGTGTAGGAAGATATTGGGTTGTGGTATTATTCAACGTAACAAGAGCAAGTAGAAGAGGTTGTTCTCGTCGGGAGGATGAAGAAGGGTAGCAAGAAAATATACAAGAAGAAGGATGGCTCAGGGATAGGGAAGAAGGACTCAAGTAAGGTGATATGTTTTCAATGTCATGAGATGGGACATTATGACAATGATTATTCGAAGAAGAAGAACTGGAAGGCCAAATAGGCTATATCTAGTACCATTGCAATTGAGATGAGGATTCATCTTAGTCCAATACCGCCTTCTCAATGGTCTCTTCTTTATATTATAACACTATGCCTAGTGGTGGATGGTATGTCAACAATGGGGGATCAAGATATATGACTTATGACAAGACATTAATTAACAAGCTTTAGGAGAAAAAGGGAGGTATGACTATGGATTTGGGTGATGATGTTATTTATCCTATGAGAGGAGTGAGCTTCATTTCCTTCTAGATGCCCTCAGGTGGTGTTCTTGAGTTGAGTGATGCATTATTTTATCTTGGGTTGAACAAAAATATTCTTTCAATTTATTATATGGAAAATCATTAGTGGAGAGTTGCATTTAAAGGATACCATTGCACCATCAATGATTGTAATCTAGCTAGTCCAATAACTTTTCTTATAGGCATGTGAGAGGGTGGCCTTTATAGGTTGTTTGTTGATCCTGTGGCACTTGTACATTCCAATAAGAAATTGGATGAGATTCTAGACTTGAGGAAGCACATGTAGAGCATGCATGATGGAATTCCATGCAGACAGGTTCAAAACCTATTGCATAATCAAGGATTGATTCTAAGCTTGCCCCTGATGGGAGTTTTTTAGAGTACATGGACATGGTTGTTAGCTTCACCTTTTTCTGATGTTTATTTTCCACTATTTTTCTTAGTGAAGTATTCTCTAATCTACGATCAACCTTCTGGATTTCAATTTCTCTTTCCCCTTCTTTTCTACAACCTCTTCTGGCAACTACAACATTTTCCCTTTCTTTTACACACCAACATCGACCATCGTTGCTTTCAGAAGTAGTACTCCACTAATATTTCTTACCAAGGAACCCCTCTCTTCCCCTGATCCAGGAGAATCTAAAAGGGAAAAAAATTCAAATTCCTCAAATCTCAGCAAAAATAGTGCCAAGTCGAAGTGCTCGTCGCAAGCTTTCCAACGATGAAAATGGCACCTCAAACAGAGTCTGAATGAAGAAGTTATGGCCAATCAAATTTTTTGTCAACATAGTCAAAGTCAAAATATCTGTACAATTGACGTCATCACTAGTCCCTACAGGGTGACGTTACCATGATGTCATGCTGAAATTAACAGGATGACATGGTAGCACCATAGGATTCCATGTATCACCTATTTTTTACATTTTGGGCTGCCAAATGGGCTAGTAAAAACATGCCATGTGGCACCCCTAGGAAGCACCACGTGGCACCACCCAGAAGCCTCCACGTGGCAGCACAATAGCGCAACAGTTGGCACCCACTCAAATGATGACTCGATGACATAGGCTTGATGATAGGGCAGACTCAACGAATGACAAGGTGCCATAGATCCCAATCACATGGCACCACGTGGCACCTCGCAAATGCCCAATGAGGGTTGGGTAAAACAAATAAAAAATATTGAAAGGTCATTGGTCAGTTAGCGGTCGACCCGGACAATGGCCCACAAGTCCGACAGTTGTATCTCCCATATCCAGTGGGCGTATCTCCCAAATTCGGTGGCAAGTCCCTACTTCCGACAAACAACATTTATTTTGGAATGACCGTGCATGGGTTATATCATACAGTTGGCACCAACGCTGACTTTGGCAGGGGATATGCCAATTTTGGTAGTGGGTCAAAACAATTTGGTAGTATGATATATGGTCACTACCATATATATGTATAATTTGTAACTTATTCCAAAATTGGGGAGTCTGCGGGTTTGACCTCGAGTCTCCCCAACAATAACCCACCAATATTACCATTATGCCAAGGTTGGAACTTGGTAAAGTCCGCCAAGTAATTTTGTTTTAAAACCATCCAAATGCAGAGTTTGGGGTCCATGGCCATCCAATTCTGTGAATTATTTTCCATACAGGTACATGAGTAATTAATGCATGCCAGTGGCACGTTTTACGAGGTAAAGATCCCAGGAGAAGCTTGGGATGAACAATGTCATAATTTCATGATTTGATAGTCATTTTTGCATGTTTTCTCCCTACGAGTCCACTGGTGATGTTTGTTTTTTCATCTAAGAAATAGATCTGAAGGAAATTTTCAAACTTGAGGTATAATGATGTATTTATGTCAATTTTATTGCTGAAAATAATATAAAGCCTCTCCACTTTGAAGCAGGGCCCAGAGACATTGTCCATGTTGGACGAACTTCGTTATCAAGCTATTGTTTTATTGTCTCATTTCTCTTATTTTCTCCATATTTATTCATTCTTTAATTAATGTTTCACATAAGTTGTCATTCATACTCTTAATGCAATTTTTGTAATGTCAACGATGGACAGATCTCAGATCAAGTTGGTATCAGAGCAGTCTTCTTTGACTTGAATTGCAAGTGTGAATGCTTACTAGGGCCAAGCTCAAAGCAGGTGAAGGAAAACTTAAGACTTTCAACCCAGAGATTGGACATGCAACTCAAGGAAGGAAAATGGATGATGAAGAGAGGTGTGTCGAGCATGAGCAAAACTTCTACAGGATCTTCTACCAAATTTCAGACATGGTAGAAAAATTGTATGTAGATTACGATAAGAGAGTTGCAAAGAAGGAGAAGAAGAATAAAGTTAAAGAAGAGGATAATGCTTCAGTGAACCATGGAAGTGGAGGAGATCCTCCTGAGCCTCCATCACCATCTTCAAGTTCAATCTCTTCTTCCTCTTCGTCCTATTATCATCATTCTCAACATTCTCAGCATTCTAGTTTTCATCCAAGTACTTCTAAAAAGCCATTGTTGAAACTAGATGTGAAATTTAATTTTCCCATGTTTAATGGAGAAGCTAATGCAGATAAGCTTAATAATTGGATCAGACAAATCAAATTGTATTGTCTTGTATAACAGATCGAAGAGGAAGAGGCGAAGATCCAGTTGGCTTCTCTTCAGCTGGAAGGCACAACCCTTATATGGTGGGAGAGAAAACTTCAAAAATGTAGTAAGCATAATGGTAAACTCCTTTCTTCATGGTCTGAATTTACATCTGTGTTGAAAAAGAAATTTTATCCATTGGGTTATGTTCAAAAATCCATGATGGAATGGAAAAATATAAGACGGGAAAAGGTCAGAGTGTTCAGAGTTTCACAGAGGAATTTAGGAAACAAGCACGTGCATTGAATATTCCCTTAGATTCTCATGAAACTTTGATGAAGTATATTGGTGCACTTCACAGTTACATTCGACATACATTATTATTGTTTAACCCCACAAACTTAGATGAGGTATGTGTGCAAACAACTCACCTTGAAAACAAGGGAAAGAATGTATGGGAAGATTACAAGCATTCAGAAGACCATTCCAAAAGGAAAGGCAAAGGAAAATATAAGAGGAAAACTACAACAAAGAAAGAGGGAGAACAATCTTCTTGCATTCATTTCCAGAAAGATGGATATGATGATGAGCATTGTTGGAATTTGCATCCGGAGTTAAGACCGAACCGATTCGGTAGCCAAAGGAAGCAGAAAATTGTTTCTACTGTGCAACAAGACCTTGGTTCTGATTCGGGTGATGAGGAAAAGTCACAACAGTTGGATTACAAGGTAAAGTTTCCTTGCATGCTAGTTCAAGTTCTCAAATCCCATCTCTTGAAAATGATGAAACAAGAAGTGAATTATTCCACATAAGAGCAGTAAAAAAACACACAAAAGTGGAAACTCCATTTGATCCAGGATCACAAGTTAACTTGATATCTAAAGAGATTGTAAAGAAATTGGGATTAACCACAACACCTCATCAAAAATCTTACCCTCTTGGATGGGTATATGATAATGAAAAACTTCAGGTTACCAATCAGTGTAGATTGAAGTTTTCTATTGCTTTTAAGTTGGTATATGAAGTTGATTTGGATGTGGTTCCTTTGGATATCTGTGGTATTGTATTAGGGAGTCCTTATCTTTATGATAGAAAAGAAATCTTCTTCAGGAAAGAGAACAAATACCATCTCACAAAATATGGAGTGGAGTATATTGTTAGAGATCATAGCATGGAAGATAACCCATCTCTCATTAGTGCAGGTCAAATGGAGAGATGTATACATACTTGTAAGAACCTTGTGCTTACAGTTGTAAAAACCAAAGATTTTGATAAGTCTAATGCTCTTGATACTCTTAATCCTTTACATAAAAATGAAATACTTGAGATGAGACATGTCTTTCTGTGGGGAGGAGGAAAGAAAAGGGCCTTTGACACTTTGGGAGAAAAGATCAACCCCGCACCAATTCTATCTCTACCGAACCTTCAACAATCATTCAAGGTTGCAACCAGTACCAGTGCAGATGCCATGAGAGAATATATAGTTTTTAGACCTCCTAGTTTTGCATCTATTGTTTTGAAGAATGCTCATGTTAGCTATGTTGAAAAATATGTTATTGATGAAGTCTTCAAAGATGTATTTGAGAGGCTAATCCATGGCTTGAAGGTGAAAACGTTTTGGTTGTGGGACAACCTCTTCTACCATTTGGGTAAACCTTGTAATCCTACCATTGTGAAAATGCATGTAATTGGAGAAGATTGCCCTTCTCTTGTATTTGGGCATTTTAGGGTAGAGTGGATTGTAATGTTTTGTTGAGGTTATGTTTGCCTCGAATAAATGTAATTGTAACCACGATTGAAAAGGGGTGTGTGTTGTGCATTTTGAAGCCCAATAATAGAACATTGGGGTTGTACACGCCACTCCCTGTTCCTTCTCATCCTTGGGAGAGTGTCTCCTTGAATTTTGTAGGGGGGTTGTCTATGTCAAAAATGGGTCATGACTACTTTTATGTAGTAGTGGATAGGTTTAGTGAGACATCTGTCTTGATGCTATGTCAAAAGTAGATCATTGTTGAGTGAGTTCCTCGCCTTTTCCTTCAGCATGTATGGGTCCATTTTGGACTGCCCACATCCATTATCTCAGATCGAGACACTCAATTCCTTGGAAAGTTTTTGTGGAAAATGTTGGACACCAAGATGAAGAGGAGAACTGCTTTCCATACATAGACCGATAGACAGACAGAGGTTGATTTGTTCCGAGGCTACTACAGCAAACATCCCAAGTTATGGTATTTCAAGCACGGAGGTGATAACCAATTTCAATGGGGAGATCAAGTGTGGTTCCACATCAAAAAAGTTCGGCTGAAGGGAGAAGGCAAGAAGCTCAAACCCATCAGATATGGACCCTTCACCATCTTGGAGAAAATTGGCACAAATGCCTTTCGATATCTACTATCAAATATGCAAATATACTCAATTGTAAACATGAAACTTTATGAGCCTCCAATGATCATGGATCAACAGGAGAGTTTTTCAGTAACTTCAATGGATGAGTTTTCTCCTAAGTACTTGGACGAGTTGAAGGAAGATATCATCCTAGATAGAAGGACAAGGACTTCATGCAAGGGTGATGCAAAATATCTTCGAGTGGGCCTGAAGGGAACACATCCAAGTAAAGCACGGTGGATCGAGAAAGAGAAAGTGAGGGAGCAATTCCCTCACCTTCATGTTGACTGATGAGGCTTTTGAAGGCCCAAAAGCTTCTTAATGGGGAGGAATGATCCTGGAGGATCTAAAAGGGAAAAAATTCAAAGTCCTCAAATCTCAGCAAAAACATCACCAAGTCGAAGTGCTCATTGCAAGGTTTCCAATGGTGCAAACAACACCTCAAACAGAGTCTGAACGAAGAATTTATGTCATGTCAAAGTTTTGGTCAACCGAGTTAAAGTCAACATGTCCATACAACTAACGTCATCACCAATTCGTACAGAGTGACATCATCATGAACTCATGTTGACGTGGCAACACCAAAGGATGCCACAGGTCACGTATTTTTGGCATTTTGGGATAGTAAAAACATGCCACATGGCACCCCTAAGAAGTTCCACGTGGCAGCACGACATCATGACAGTTGGATCCCACTCAGCTGCTAGTTGGATGACACACAAGATCGATTAATGGGCATACTCGCCTCATGGAAGGGTTCCATGAGGCCCAATCACAGGGCACCACATGGCACCCCGCAAATGCCCAATGAGAGTTGGGTAAAACAAATAAAAAATATTGAAAGGTCCTTGTTCGGCTAGCGGGTGACCCATCCAACGGCCCACAAATCCAGCAGTCGTATCTCCCATATTTGACGAGCGTATCTCCCAAATCTGGCGGGATGTCCCCACTTCCGACAAACAACATTTATTTTGGAGTGACCATGCATGGGTCATATCATACAGTTGGAGCCAACACTAACTTTGGCAGGGGATATACCAATTTTGGTGGTGGGTTAAAACGGTTTGGTAGTATGATATATGGTCGCTAATATATATATGTATAAGTTGTAACTTATGCCAAATTGATGAGCTCGTGGGTTTGACCCTGGGTCTCCCCAACAATAACCCACTAATATTACCACTATGCCAAGGTTAGAAATTGGTAAAGTCCACCAAGTAATTTCATTTTAAAACTAGCCAAATGTAGAGTTTGGGGTCCGCGCCCAACCAAGTTTGTGCATGATTTTCCATATAGGTATAAGAGTAATTAATGCAGGCTAGTGGCACATTTTACGAGGCAAAGAGCCCATGAGAGGCTTGGGATGAGGAGTGTCAGAATTTCATGATTTGACAGTCATTTATGCACGTTTTCTTGCTACGATTCCACTGGTGATGTCTATTTTTTCATCTGGGCAACAGATCTGAAGGCCATTTTCATACTTGAGGTATAATGATGTATTTATGCCAATTTTATTGTTGAGAATAATATAAAGCCTCTCCACTTTGAAGTAGGGCCCGGAGACGTAGTCCATGTTAGACAAACTTCGTTATCAAGCTATTGTGTTATTGTCTCATTTCTCTTCTTTTCTACATATTTCTTCCTTCTTTAATTAATGTTGCACATAAGTTGTGATTCATACTCTTAATGCAATTTATGTAATGTCATCGATGGAAAGATCCTGGATCATCCCCATTGCCCTTTGAGATTGGTGTCAATGTTTCCACTCTAACTAAAATTGTTTGGAGTTTGTGGTTCCTTAATATATTTCTAGTCAAGAGAACCCTCAAACCTTGGACTGTTAAAGTTGTTCTAAAATTACATGTCTCCATTATCCTAGAAAACTATTCCACGTAACACATCTTCAATGTTCTCAGAAGACTCCACATGCCGATTTAGATGGTTAATTTATTCATGCAATTCTTTCAACGATGCCTCCTTGAATTCTATCCCTTCTTGGTTAAATCTTGTTTGGAGATCATCAATTTTATGGCTAATTCTTTTTTTATTTTTTTTCAAAAAAGCATATTGGTAGTCTAACGCTCTAAGTTGGTAAAAATAAATTACGGAGTTGGTAAGAAATACCATGGGTCAATGCAAAAAATGTGCTTTGATACAACTTGGAGCGATCCAAAAATAAATGGATATCTATTGACATATTCATAAGGTACAAAGTTATGTGTATTTATACACATAAGAGTTGAATGGTCATGCCTTTAGAAAAAGGTACAACCATTAATAATTACAATATAAACATATATTATTAAATAAAAAGTAATATATGTATGGGTATATTACAAATTACCTCAATTTATAGTAACTAGGAGAAACCTAGACCATCGATCATAAGGCACATTCAAGGGTAGAGTTCAAGTGTTTCTATTAGGTAATAATCATTAGATGGCATGGGGAAATCTTAGAAAGGAATATCAAAGGTACTCAGTTAGAAACTCCATTCTCATTCTAGTTTATCTTCCTTCAACACTAGAAGCTCTTTGTGTGTTCTAGTGAGCTCAATGCTTCTTTTATTGGCTAGAAAGAAAAAATCCTTCCTATGTAAAGTAGCTATCAATGCCACTTTAATGTGTAAACCTATTTGATATTGTTTGAAAATCGATTATCGTTGTGACAAAGACTAATGGCTTTGCAACAAAAATGCACAAACTATAACATAGATTGCACTTGCAATCGTTTATTTCCTCTAGAAAATGAACAAAATAACCTATAAAATATGGACATACATAAAATGTACAAGAATTCAATGCTTTAGAGAATGCAAATAAAAATGTAATCCTTCATGGCAGATAGAAATCTAGCTTTTTCTAATGATCTAGTAAGGCCTTTGGAATCTAACAACTCTTTGAATTTATGGTTAACTTGATTGACCATATCCACATCTGCAACTTAGAGTAAATCATCAATTTACAAAGGATTCTTAATATCGGTTGCATCCAAAGAATTCATGCAAGAAAATAACATCCCACTAAGAAGGGTGTGAGTCACATAAGTAGAGACTACTATAATGTTTACACCCTTTTTAGGGATGTCTCTCAATAGAGGTTCTTGAATGCTCTATGAGCAGTCTATACCTAAATCAAGTGATTGCTCAAATTGCATGTCAAGAGTAAAGAGTGAATTCCTATAGACATCCCTTAAGGTGGAGATTCTATGGAAAAATATGAAGTGAGTTATAAAAAAGGGCTCAGTTTTGGTAGATATAAATCCAAATGCTAGCTAATTTTAACACAAAGGAAGAAATTGAGGATTATCTTCTAGATGTTGGGGATCTCTTGGTTGGTTTCCATAATATGGGTTAAGAGTCTACATATTTCAAAGAACCAGCTACAATTGGGAACATTCATCTTTCAAAAAACCCACTACAATTAAGAACATTTTTTCTCAACTTAGGCTAAGATTAGAAAATGTTCTGCCAAGGAAAGGAAACAATGGTGAATGGTAGCACTTACAAAAGCTTCTACATTCATTTACAAATCAAAAGGGGAAAATGAATTTAACATAAATTGTTGTAAAAAAAAGATGTATTACATTTAGAGGCCAACACAATTAATGCATAATTGATCAAGTATCAAGATCCCTAACCTGTAGCAATAGATATTAAATATTGATTCCATGGATTTCTACTAGGATAATAACTTCTAAGAAGATGCATCATCTAAATTGGAAATAAATAATCTTATATCTTAATATCTTAACATATGAATATTTGAGAAAAAATTGGGAAAATTGATTAATGTTTATGGACATCAACAAAGTTGAGTGCACCTTGAGCACACAAGTAAAAAAACATACAAAGGTAATGGTAAAACAATACCTACATTACATTGAAAATGGCTAAAATATATTTTTTCAATTATTTTTTTAATATGAGAAAAAACAAAGTATTTGAAATAAAAATATTTTAAGCCTAGTTTATAGTTTATATTATAAATATTTATATAAAAGGGAAATAGTTAATTTAATAGGATAAATCATTCATTTAAAACAAATTGCTATTAAAAAGATTATTGGTCACACGTTTAAATTAGGTTAAGTTTTTTTTTAATATTATTAGTCACAAGTTTTTAAATAAGTTTTTTAGAATTATGGATTGTTATTGTGAGTACGAGTCAAATTGTTTTCCATTTAAATATTAGAAGAAAAATTACAAAATTTTCTTAAAACATAATTTTAATATCAAATTATAATATCAATTATTAAATAACATAACCATTTTTTCTTTAAACGATTATAATAAGATAAATAAATATTAAAAAACTAAAATAAAAAATATTCATAATAAGATAAATAAATATAAAAAAATTAAAATAAAAAATATTAAATAAAATGAATATGAAGTTTATAACCATTTTCCTTTAAAAACGATTACAATAAAATAAATAAATAAATATTAAAATGCGCAACAGTTAAGAAACCAGAAGCGAGCATATGATTTTCCATCGATATGTGAAGTAGGGTTCCAACTCACTCCCAAGTCGAGGTTTTGCCCCCGGTTGAGCCTACCAGAGATACCAAGACAACTCTTAATATACACAAAGACAGTACCTACTTTTGCTTCTAAGAACAGTAACAGAAGTCAAAGAAATGGCAATAGAACAGACAAATGGTAACACTAAGTCCTACAATACGATCGATGGAAAGGTTTCAGGTCAAAGATCCTTTTCATGGAAAATGAACGGAATCAAAGTAGGAACAAAATCCATAAGCCTGGTCGATGAATAAACAAGATTTCAAGGGTCCTTTCTCATATGATGAATGAAACCATCTGTTCAATCCAACGTTTAGCAACGTGGACAAAATACTACTACAACAATGAAAGAGAATCACTTGCTCTCCGTAATCTCTCTAACGTTCAGCAGAATATATCATCTTAGCTAAATGTTACTAGTGATAGAGAACCCAACAAGTGTATCTGATATGGGTTTCAATACATGAAATATGGCACAATGTCTCTATAAGTGCATCCCATCAAGCAGTGCAGAACATAATAAATGCATCCAACTGCCCATGCGACGAATGAGACCATGTGTTCAAACCTGTTTAATTTTGTAAACCTAGCACCTGACCATAATTCAGAGCAAAACACATTTACTGAATAATAGCACAACTAGGTTACTTAATAATAAAATTCAGCGAAAGCGAATTCAGGAAACCAAAACACATTGCACAAGATATTTTGGGTAAACAACCCCAAGAAAAACTCTCACGAGAAAACCATATCAGTGAGGAAATAATGGCTCCCATCCTCAGATAATGGCCCTTATGAGGAAATACAAATGTAGCAAGATCAGTGCTTTGATCTTAGTGGTAGCTACTTTCCTTGCTGCCCCCTTGCACCCTTTCCTTGGCCCCTGCCCCTGCACACCTCGGTGCTTGCTCACTTTTTTTGTACCATCATTGTGTCTCCTCCTCTCACTTAGGTTGTCTTTTATAACCTTGAGTTTACCCTAAAGTTCAAAACCCTAGATCTCCTAAAGTGATCAACGACTGAGATTTAATCTCGCATTCACTTTAGATTTAACAGCTAGGACTTATTTAATTACTAATGCCAAATACCTTAGCATTTAATTAAATCAAACTCACCTTATTACAAAAGTACATTCACTTACATAGAGTGAATCTCCTAAGATTCTGAGAGGCATTTAGAACGACTCCCACATGTTTACACAAACCCACATGGAAGTACATGTTCGATGCTACCAAAAACATCAACACTCCCTCTTAGCGAGGAAAGTAGTTCCACCACCCGAAGGTGGCTCTGTTTTCGTTACCAAATCCGCTACCATCACTGCTCTCCAATCCACCTGATTGGTTGCTCTTTTTAAAATGAAATTTATCCCTGCCATCTCGCTCGGATCCTTCTTTGAAGACTTTCACTAGCTGCCTAGATCCCTGCCCCTAGATCCGCTACCCAAAGCTTCCCAAGGCCGCCCACAACCTTCTACTGCTTCCTGGATGCTTTACTAGGCTAGTTGGGGCCTTTATGGGTGTTGCCCGACTATCTCAACCTACTTCCTGACAGTTCTTCCTATTGCTTGAGATACATTCTCGCTGCCCGGACCTCCCCGAGCTAACCTGAGTTGCCTGGTTTTCATGCTTACCTTGTTGAGCGGCTCTATGACCCTCTGCGAATAGCTGACATGGTGGCCTACCTACTAGCTAACTGGCGGTTATGCCCACTTCCCAGGGATGCCCGGCCCTTGTGGCCCTTGCTAGGCGACTCTGCGGTTCCCTGGACCTACGCTGAAAGCTGCTAGTGTTTCTAGCGGACGTGTTGGTTGGTGGCTTCATCCCTCCACGGTTGTCATTTACCTCCGCCACCTCTCAAGCGACGACTTTCGTGTTGAGGCGAATCTCTTCTTGCCAACCACCTCTCTCAACACGTTTTCTCCCCTCTACATTGTCTTGCGCTCCTTGTTGTCGATCGTTCTCTTCCACACGCAACTTCGCTGACTGCTCACACCTCAGGCTCTCCTTCCTTTGTGTGCATGGTTGTTCTGTCTGTAGTTGTCGTTGCAGCCTGAGCCCGTGCCTCTTTTGTTTTCCACCACTGATCTAGATTTATGAGAGGAACAAAATGAATAACAGATTGAATACAATAACATAGAGATACGGAGAATAACAACAGATATCCAGTGAATAATGAATTCTATTGAATAAACAAAATAGGTTAAAATTGGAAAACTGCAGAACTAAAAACAACTTGCTCGAATGGTGGTAGTTATCTCTGAGAAGAGATGTGGCCACTACGCACATTCGGTTGAGAAGAATGATTACAATGTGGCTCCAAAGGCCTTTTTAACATTACTTATGAATGCCAAAACCCTAGACATCCAAAAACCTAACCCTAGGAGATGAAACACCGAAAGTTATGTGGGCCCCAATGGGTAAGTTGGTACCTCAACTTCTCGGGATCATAACTGTTGCATATGATATTCGTTTTAGGCGTGTGATAGCCTGTTGGAAATTTATTTTCGAGAAATACACATTATGTTGTCAAACTCTGACTCCATATGATACAAAATGGATTCAAAGAAGGTTAAGACAACTCAGAATGCACAGAAGCAAATCAGAACGCTCAAAATGGCTCCAGCAAACAGCAAAAGGGCAAAACTTCAAAGTTCATAAAA
>JASDQU010754739.1:0-10352 GCA_032191745.1 Picea mariana
TGAGATCATACCTCGAGAAGAACCAAATCTCGAAACCCAAAAAGGAATGGAAGACTCTGACTCCCTTTTTTGGACTAAGGGTAACTCCATGACTTAGGAAAAGATGAAGCTTCAGTTTTAAAGGGTATAAAAATTAAACTTCGTGTCAACAACAACCATAACACATGATATACATGGTTCACCCCCAACCTGGGGTTACGTCCACCAAATCTTCTTCTCTTTATTGTCTTATTTCAATCATCTACATGCAGAGAGCCACAAGATCCTACTTTGCATAGGATAGGGGATCTGTGCACACTCCGCTAGATCCTCCTTCCCCGAGCTAGGTTACAACACAAATCCCTCTTACAATCTACACAAGATTCTTACATCCACTTCCACTTATCTCTGCAAGTGTTCAACACAACATGCAGAAAGCATTTAAAACTACCACTTGCACTTAGCACAACATCACACACATAGCTCTCTCCTTACATCACCTAGCTACTTATTTATACATTACAAAAGGGGCCTAAACATGGGTAACCCCATGGGCCGACATCCCCATACCCATTACATAAACCCTAACCAGAAAATACTATAAGAAGGGGCTGAGACCCCATGATCTATGGTTTGACTTGTGCTCTGCCTTCGATCAGCCTGTCGAAGTCCCAAAAAGAGGTCAAACATGACCAAGGTTCTTCAAAAATTGGTCAAGGGCCAACATGCCCCCAACACTCACCTGTGACTCATCCCGAGTCACTCTGATCTGGGTATCTCTGCCTCAAAAGCCTCGATCTTAGCTCGAGCTGCTTCGACCTATTTCTTCACTAGGGCCTCCTACTCGGTGAACTCTTGAATAACTACCTCGTTCACAGGTCCTAAATGTTGTTCAACTGTGGTGACTACTTTCTCTAGTTATGCTCCTCGTCCTTCAATCTCCTCAAAAAGTAGGCAACTTGCATCCTGGACTAGTTGGAGCTTCTGAGTCACTTCCATGACTTTGCTTTGTATGGCATGGACCTACTGTTGAACAGTGCATTGTTCCTTGGATCTTTTCATTTTCTCAATTGTTGACAAGAGATTCAACTGGCCGGCTTGCACTGATGCTGCTTGTTGCTTTGCCTCCTGGAGATGTGACTCCAGTGTATTTAGTTCAAGGTCCTCTGTCAATCACTCATAAGTTTGTGCACTTCGATTGCTAAGTTGTTTACATTCCAAAGATAAGGCTTTCATTCTCTCAACTGCGCTCCGGGCAATTTCTTCTCTTTGGTATCGCACATCCTACAAAGTGCTAGGTATTGTTTGTAGCTCTAGATCTACTATCCTTTGTTGAAGGTGCTGGAAGGCTTCAGCAAGCTTCGCTACTTGATTATCCATTGGGTATTCCTTCTTTTTCTCTAAGCCTGTCACAGAGCGAAGTGCTCTGTTTACTGTTTCTTTAACTCCGACCTTCTCTGTGAGTAGTTGTTCTTTCTCTTGTTGGATTTGCGCTCTCTCCTCTTCAAAATTTGTTTCGAGGTCTTCTTTTTCCTACTGTGCAACCTGGTGTTTCTCTATGAATTCCTCTTGTACTTCCTTCAGGGCCTCTGTGGCCTATATTTTTTCTTCTTGGACATGACGAAGGTGATTTTTGGTCGCATTAGCTAGTCTACGTAGTTGGGTAGGCACATCTCCCAACTCTGTTTCCTCTGATGGCGAGGGTGAAATAGACATTGCGCGGCTGGAGTGAAGGGCTTGTTGTACCCCTCTCAGCTATGCTTCAATAATTTCATACATGGTTTCTTGTTTTGCTTCATTTCTCGCAAAATATCTTCTTAGGCGTCTGAAATAGCTGCGATAATCAAGTCGAAGTCATCGACCATGAGCACAGTATGCAGCTTCGACTTAGTAGCTTTGGACTTCTTCCGCGATGTCGGTTTTCTGGGGGAAACCTTTCTTTTCTTGGATGTTTCGGCCTGATAAACGAGATCTCTAAGCGGTGTTACTTTGCCTTGTTTCTGTTTATATTCTTCTCCCTTGTCCTCTTCCTTTTCTACTTCGTCATCACCTCCTCCTCCTGGTGATTTTGAAGTAGTTTCCTCTAATGCACTTCTTAGCTTATGTACCTCTTATGACTTCTTCCTTCAACTACTTCCAGGTGTATCATACTCTTAGCGGGTGACCACCGGACTTCCGATTAGAACAGGGTCAGACAATTATGCGGGGTCAACAGGGATAAGGGGCTCTATAGGTCATTCCTTAGTTATTTTTTCTAGGTGCTCGTCTGTGAGATTGTAATAACTCTGTAGTATTTATTTGTGTTCGTCTCCACAGGCAGTGATATAGATAAAATGTCTGTCTGCGTGTAACTTCACAAATGGCCTGAACCTGTGGAGGGTGTTTGACGTCATACGAGGGATAACCTCAATAGCCCTCTTCAATTGCAGGTAGTAGCGGTGGAACACCACGTTTGACTGCCATTGTTTCCCCATATTGCTCAAATAATAGAGCATGGTGAATTTCGCAGCTAAGGGTTCAAATGGATCTATTTCAGGGAAGGTCGTACCTTCCGGTATCTCCCAAGCAATGAATACGATGAGGATCAAAAGCCAACTAAAGTGGAACTCGTAGCCCCGATCTTGAGCTTTGCAGTAGTCTTGGTCTAACTGGTTAACTAAGTAGCTTGCCCAGTTCATTTATAGCCCCTCCACGCATTTTCCTGTGAGGTCAACAACAAACCCTGTGAGCTACGTGAGTTTTTTCATCCTAATTAGCTTACCAACAATCAACTGGCAAGCAAGGCGCACTGCGCCATTTTGGATGGAGGCTATATTGTAGCCTCACTTCCCCTTCTCCACATAGTCATAGCTATCTTTAATCTTCTACGCCAGTGTGCGGTCTGCAGCCTTCTCTGGGTAAAAGTCTTGCGGTTCTGGTCCATGCATGCTCAATCTGATGATCCAATGAATCAGTGCCAGATCGACAATGATGCATCTGTATATCCATAGATAGTTTCCATGGAAGCTAGAGATCAGGAGTTTAACGCATGCGTTAACCTCCTGGTGCCTTCCTAAATGGGTTATTTTCATCACATTCAGAATAGTGGACCTCACGATGTCCATAGTCCATGGTTGGGGGGTGATCTTCAACTACTTCCCCTTCATTCTAGTCAAATATCTATGAGGGGCAAGCATGTTGTAGTTCTTACAATCTCCTAGGTTGAAGTCGTTGATATTCAACGTCAAAAGTTTATCCAGCTGAGGCTTGCGTGTGCGTATCCCCTTCGGGAGGTACGTAGTAATCAAGGTGTAGTTGAAGTCCCTTGGGACACTATCATGACTCACCACGTCGGCGATAGGCGAGATGTATTTGGTCAGGATGGATGGGATGAGCTTTGCATTCGCCAAGTCATCGCGATGCATGCTTCATTTCTCTATCGCAGCTCGATATGGTCCAGATCCATGAGCAGTCGATGGGGATGCTTGCACTACTCTTGTCGATGAAGCTTCAATCATTGAATACCTTACTTTTTCAGCCATTAGATCGATTAGGATTTCTTCTACTGACTTTTCTACTGCGTTTAGTTCATCCGACATGTAAGCTCGAGATCAGATAACTCAGGTCAATGAACAAACGCTCAATGCAATAGAATAGGGGGTGAATTCTCAGTAAACATAGCACGGTAACAATGAGTTCTCTTGTTGGCTTAGATACAATTCGTAAAAGTGTTCTCGGTGCAACAGTCGACGAAATAAGTAAACAACGATGTAATGGATCCCTGGACCAATGGACAAGAAGCCTTCATGAATGCAGTTTTGTCAGTTATGTCGAGGTCCCAATGGTCCGATGGTGAGATTTCTGATCATAACTGTCATTCTAACCGTTCGTGATTGTCAATCTAATGGTCATAATGCCTCTAACGGTTATATTGATCCACCATGGAGAAGTTCCAATCTGAGCTGCTCTGATATTCCGGCGAAGTTCAAATTCTAGAGACCTTCCTTCTACAAAGTCTTCTCTAGAACTTCCTATAATTTCTCTAACTTTGCTTTCTTCTTGCTGAGATTTCTATCCTTCTTCCCTTTGATTGGCATCTCAGTATTCCTCTTTCCATTATGATTCTTATCTCCTCTTGGCATAGTAACTTCGCGTTGTTGATGATATTTCCAAGGGTTCAAGGGAAATACTTATTCTATGTCTGGGGTAGGTGCTCTACTCTCCTGTACAGACAAGTGTTTCAAGTATTCCTATATTCTTTCAACTTCGACATCTAGATTTTTGGTCCACAAAAGATCCGACTAGTTTTCTTGTTCTTTCAGTAAGTGTGTTATTCTCCTAGTCATAAAGTCTCTTAGTTCTTGCTTTTTCTGTTAGAGAGATTCATCTTCTTTTCTTCGGGTCTAATCTTTCTCAATCCAGGTTTTTCCTAGTAACATAGAAAATGGGGCATTGTTCTCAATAAATTTAACAACCTCAAATTCTTCCTCTGTCGAAGTTCCATGAGCACTCATAGATGTTTGGGTAAGTCTTCCACATAGGGTTATCAACTTTCCTCTAAATAATCCTATTCCTCCCAATGAAAGAGATCATAGCAGGCTTTCCCAAAATTTCCCAAGTTCTGTATGTTATGATATTCACCTGTGTTTCCTCATCCAGAACGTAGTCAATGTCGAAGTATCCTATTCTTGTTTCTATGCACTCTTTTTCTTTGAAGATCTTTGATAAGTTGATATCTCTGTGATCATTCAGGGTTTCTTTCATTTGTAGTAATACAGTTTCTGATTCTTTCTGGGCTTCTTCCATAGTCTCAGTTTCTTGGCCTTCCTCAGGGTTTTCTTGTCTCATATTTATTCATTCAACCTCAGCAATCATTCTAGGGCAATCCAGAACTTCATGGTCCATATCTTTACAACAAAGACAACTAGGTCTTCTACCAGGGCATTCCTTAGCAAGATGTCCTAGTCTTCTGCAACTGTAACAAAGAGTTAATCCTCTCTTTCTCTTAAATGATCCCAAACTTTTCTTGTACTGTGCACTAGGATCATAGTATCTAACCTGCAAAAACAAATTACTAGGATCTTGCATCCATTTGTTAGTCCAAAACTCCTTTCTATGCATAGGAATAACATACCTTTCACAATTTCTATCAGATCTACTCATATCAAATCTTCTTTCTTCTAGTTGTGCCCTAGTTTTCAGATTAGGACAAAATTTATTAAACATACCTAGATCCATTCTTTTGAAACAAAAATTTCCACTTGTCTTACCTTTAATAGAGCACAAAGCTTTAAGATCTTACCTCTTTTCTTCAAATCTGCCTCATCCCTTAGTACAGAGCTTCGCAAGTCAAGTAGATTATTGCACACTAGGGCAATAGATATATGCACAAAGCTTTCTCTTTTCTTCAGTTCCCAGCAATCACATTTTTAGGTCGCGACAACAGAACCATTTGTCAGCACATGGGTAGACCCAGGGTTCAATGCTTCAACAATGCACCAACAAAACCCTAACTACCAGCCCTTTCGGAAACACCTGCGAAGCAGATGAAGTCTCACCCGAGGTAGAGGCAGGGGTGGTTGCAGGCCTCAAATGTCTACAACCTAGCTGGGACACAGATCTGTGATTACAACACCTTAACAGAGCACTTAGGTTTATAATTCATTAGTACTTAATCTTAGTTCACAGTGCAGATAAACCTTAATTACAGAGCAACAGAGTATTCAACCAGATCTAACACATCCAAGCATTAAGCACATCAAAATAGATCAGATCTAACATTCACTCACATGGTTAAGCACTAAGATATCATATCATATATTTCTAAACATTAAGCAAAAAACATAAATTACATGAACAATATAACAACCATAATGCACAAAGAAACCATAACACAGGATATACGTGGTTCACCCCCAGCCTGGGGATATGTCCACCAACTCTTCTTCTCTTTATTGTCTTATGTCAATCATCTACATTCACAGAGCCACAAGATCCTACTCCGCATAGGACAGGGGATCTGTGCCCACTCCGCCAGATCTTCCTTCCTCGAGCTAGGTTACAACACAAAGCCCTCTTACAATCTACGTAAGCTTCTTACATCCACTTTCACTTAGCTTTTCAAGTGTTCAACACAGAATGCACAAATAATTTACAACTATCACTTGTACTTAACACAACATCACACACATAGCTCTCTCCTTACATCGCCTAGCTACTTATTTATACATTACAAAAGGGGCCTAAACATGGGTAAACCCATGGGTCGACATCCCCATACCCGTTACATAAACCCTAACCCTAAAACTACCTTAAGAAGGAGCTGAGATCCCATGATCTATGCTTCAACTTGTTCTCTGCCTTCGACCAGCCTGTTGAAGTCCCAACAAGTGGTCAAACATGACCAAGGTTCTTCAAAACTTGGTCAAGGACCAAGAGGCCCCCAACACTCACCTGTGACTCATCCTAAGTCACTCTGATCTGGGTAGCTCTATCTCAAAAGTGTCAAACTTGGCTCAAGCTGCTTCGACCTACTACTTTGCTAGGGCCTCCTCCTCGGCAAACTCCTGAATAACTACCTCATTCATAGGTCCTTCTAAACATTGTTCAACTGCGGTCATTAATTTCTCTAGTTCTGCTCCTCATCCTTCAATATCCTCAGAAAGTAGGCAAGCTGCATCCTGAACTGGCTGGAGATTCTGAGTCACTTCCATGAATTTTGTATGTATGGCATGGACCTGCTGTTGAACTGTGTGTTGTTCCTGAGATCTTTTCATTCGCTCAACTGCTAATAGGAACTTCAACTAGGCCTGCACTGATGTTGCTTGTTGCTTTGCCTCCTGGAGCTATGACTGCAGTGTCTTTAGTTCAGGGTCCTCTGTCAGTCACTCCTACGTTTTTTCACTTCGACTACCAATTTGTTTACATTCCAAAGCTAAGGCTTCTATTATCTCAACTACGCTCTGGGAAGTTTCTTCTCTTTGGTCTCGCACTTCCTGCAGAGTGCTTGGTACTATTTGTAGCTCTAGATATGTTATCCTCTGTTGAAGTTGTTGGATGGTTTTAGCAAGCTTTGCTACTTGATTCTCCACTGGGTCATCCTCCTTTTTCTCTAATCCTGTCACAGAGCGAAGTTCTCTGTTTACTGCTTCTTTGACTTCGATCTGTTCTGCGAGTAGTTGTTCTTTCTCTTGAGGGATCTGCGCTCTCTCCTCTTCAAAATTTGTTTGGAGGTCATCTTTTTCCTGCTGTGAAACCCGGATTTTCTCTATGACTTCCTCTTGTACTTGATTCAGGGCCTCTGTGGCCTGCTATTTTTCTTCTTGGACATGACGAAGGTCAACTTCGGTCGCATTGGCTAGTCTACGAATTCAGGTAGGCACATCTCCCAACTCTATTTCTTCTGATGGCAACGACGTAGTAGACACTGGGTGAATAGAGTGAAGGGATTGTTGTACCCATCTCAGGTCTGCTTCAAGCCTTTCATACATGGTTTTCTGTTTTGCTTCATTTCTCTGCAAAGTATCTTCTGAGACGTCTGATACAGCTCCGATAATGAAGTTGAAGTCATCGACCATGAGCACAGTCTGCAGCTTCGGCTTACTAGCTTTGGACTTCTTCCGTGATGTAGGTTTCGTGGGGGAAACCTTTCTTTTCTTGGATGTTTTGGCCTCATCAACAGGATCTCTAGGCGGTGTTACTTCACCTTGTTTTTGTTTATATTCTTCTCCCTTTCCCTCTTCCTTGTCTACTTCTTCATCACCTCCTCCTTCTAGTGATTTTGAAGTAGTTTCCTCTGATGCGCTGCTCAACTTATGTACCTCTTTTTTCTTCTTCCTTTTGCTACTTCTAGGTGTATCATACTCTTTGCGAGTGACCACCAGACTTTCGATTAGATCGGGGTCAGACAATTCTACGGGGTCAATAGGGATAAGGAGCTCTGCAGGTCATTCCTTAGTTATTTATTCTAGGTCCTCCTCTGTGATCTTTTAATAACTCTATAGTACTTCTTTGTGTTCATCTATGTGGGCAGTGATATACATAAAATGTATGTCTGCATGGAAATTCACAAATGGCCTAAACTTGTTTAGGGTGTTCGGTGTCATACGAGGGAGAGCCTCAATATCCCTCTTCAACTACAGGTAGTAGGTGTGGAACACCGTGTTTTACCGCCATTTTTTACCCATATCGCTCAAATACTAGAGTGTGGTAAACTTCACGGCTAAGGGTTCAGATGGCTCTATTTCAGGGAAGGTCGCACCTTCTGGCATCTCCCAAGCAATGAATGCAATGAGGATCAAAAACCAATCGAAGTGGAACTTGTAGCCCTGATCCTGAGCTTCGTTGTAGTCTTGGTCTAACTGGTTAACTAAGTATCTTTCCCAGTTCATTTGTAGCCCCTCCATGCATTTTCCTACGAGGTCAACAACAAACCCTATGACCTGCGTGGGTTTGTTCTTCCGGACTAGCATACCATCAATCAACTAGCAAGCAAGGTACACTGCGCCATTATGGATGGAGGCTACCTTGTAGCCTCGATTCCCCTTCTCCACATCGTCATAGGTATCTTTAATATTCTACGTCAGGGCATGGTCTACAACCTTTCCTGGGTAAAAGTATTGCGGGTCTGGTCCATGCATGCTCAATCCGATGATCCGATGGATCAACACCAGATCGACGGTGATGCGTCTATCTAGCCACAGATAGCTGCCATGGAAGCTCGACAATAGGATATTAACACATGCGTTAACCTCCTGGTGCCTTCTGAAATGGAGTATTTTCATCACATTCAGAATAGTGGACCTCACGATGTCCATAGTCCATGGTTGGGGGATGATATTTGACTACTTCCCCTTCATTCTGGTCAAATATCTATGAGGGGCAAGCATGTTGTATTTATTGAGATCTCCTAGGTTGAAGTTGTTGATATTCAACATCAGAATCTTATCCAGCTGAGGCTTGCGTGTGTGTATCCCCTTCGGGAGGTACGCAATAATGAAGGTGTAGTTGAAGCCCCTAGGGACACTTTCACGACTCACCGCGCCGGCCAGAGGTGGGATGTAGTCAGGTAGGATGGATGGGATGAGATTCACGTTCGCCAAGTCATCATGATGCTTGGTTCATTTCTCTATTGCAACTCAGGATGGTCCAAATCCACGAGTAGTCGATGGGGATGCTTGCACTCCTCTCGTCGATGAAGCTTGAATCCTTGCAAAAATTACTTTTTCAGCCATTAGATCGATTAGGATTTCTTCTACTGACTTTTCTACTCCATTGAATTCATCTGACATGCACGCTCGAGATCAGATAACTAAGGTCAATGAACAAATGCTCAATGCAATAAAACAGGTGGCGAAGTCTCAGTAAACACAACGTGGTAATAATGAGTTCTCTTGTTGGCTCAGATACAATTCATAAAAGTATTCTCAATGAAACAGTCGATGGAATAAGTAGACATCGATGTAACAGATCCCTCCAACGGACAAGAAGCCTTCCTCAATCCAGTTTTGTCTGTTATGGCGGGGTCCCAACAGCTCGATGGCGAGATTTATTATCATAACTATCACTCTAACAGTTTGGGTGCATCAATCTAACAGTCATAATGCCTCTAATAGTTATATTGCTCTGCCATGGTGAAGTTCCAATCTGATCTTCTCTGATATTCCGATGAAGTTCAAATTCTGGAGACCTTCCTTCTATGAAGTCTTCTCTAGAACTTCCTGTAATTTCTCTAAATTTTATTTCATCTTGCTGAGATTTCTAGCCTTCTTCCTTGTGATCTGCATCCCGGTATTCCTCTTTCCATTCTAATTCTTATCTCGTCTTGGCATAGTAACTTCACACTATTTATGATATTTCCTAGGGTTCAAGGGAAATACTTATTCTTTGTCTGGGATAGGTTCTCTACTCTCCTGTACAAACAGGTGTTTCAAGTCTTCCTGTTCTCTTTCAACTTCAACATCTAGATTTCTGGTCCACAGTAGCTCTGAATGGTTTTCTTGTTCTTTCAATAAGTGTGCTATTCTCCCAGTCATGAAGTCTCTTAGTTCTTTATTTTTATGTTTGAGAGCTTCCTCTTCTTTTCTTCGGGTTTGATCTTTCTCAATCCAGGTTTTTCCTAGTAACATAAAAAATGGGGCGTTGTTCTCCATAAATTTAACAAATTCAAATTCTTCCTCTGTCGAAGTTCCATGATCACTCATAGATGTCTAGGTAAGTCTTCCACATAGGGTTATCAACTTTCCTCTAAATAATCATATTCCTCCCAATGAAGGAATCATAGCTGGCTTTCCCAAAATTTCCCAAGTTTTTTATGTTATGATATTCACCTGTGTTTCCTCATCTAGAACACAGTCAATGTCGAAGTCTCCTATTCTTGTTTCTATGCACTCTTT
>JASDQU010754739.1:23348-34190 GCA_032191745.1 Picea mariana
AGGATGAGATGGTTACATGGATGAGGATGATCCCACCAAATCAGGGAAACCAGTAAAATGATAACCATACAAATGCCAACCCATTTTATAGAAGATTCCCTTCTATAACCCTCGAGACTTTATCTTTTTTCCAAGCTTGAAAACAAGTTCGCACCCTATGTATAGAGCACAGTGCGAGAAGTTCGCACCCTAGATGAAGGTGGCCTATGAGAATGGGTCATTCTCGCACCCTAGGCTATAGATAGCCTGCGAACTCACTTTGAAAATATGTTTTCTGGAAGGAGACAATTGCCACTTTTCTCAGGAGAAAGTTCTTGTTGGGAGCCTCCATACACCATTGTTAATACATCACCAAAATGACCAAAATCATGTGTAACAAACCTGAACTCCCTACTTGTTCTTCTCCTTGTATGTAGCCGGCGATTGACTATTTTTTGTTCTAGTTTTCCTTCTGTCTCTATGCTACATCTTTAAAACATATATTGTAATATTTTGAAAGAGGATGGATCATTTATTAATTTTACGCATGCTTGCAAAAAGCCTTTGATTGTACTTACTTGTCCCAAGGGCTGCGTTTCTTTGGTATGATCCAATGATGGAGGCATTTCCTACTCTGGCACTCCCTTGTTGTGTTGCATGGTTGAATTCGATGTGGTGTCTTGCTTCAAAAACTATTGTCTGTCTTTCTTAAATGTCTCCTTATCATCTTGCGCATCGAACTACTTCCTTGGTTCAACATTCTTCTTCACCCACTGATGTTGTACTGGCTCTTGTCGGACTGCGTCGTTTCCTATTTTAGTTCCTCCGCACATAAATATGTTGATGTTTCTTTTGTAATCCCTTGCTTCCTTTGAAATCCATTGAACGTTCTAGTTGTTCCGAGTCCTCTTTTCATGGATCTTTCCTAGTAACACAGAACATTATACCGTTTCATGATCAAATGCGAGACAATAAATACAAGTCGTGGGTGGAAGTGGACATTCTCTTGCATAGTGTCCTAGTTGTTGACAATTGTGACATACCAATGGTCCTCTACCTCTTCCAAATCCTCCTATAGCGCATCCCCTACCTCTGTATCCAACTCAATCTCCTCGCGATGCATTATACTGAGGTGCCTGATTGTACTGCATGATATTGTACTGAGGTTGTGTTGTGTTGTACTGTGGTTGCGCGATATTATATGGTTGTTGCGTAGTATTATACTGTGACTGCACAGTGTTGTATGGGGATGGTACTTGGTTAAACTAAGGTTCATCCTGCCTGGTCATCATTTCTTCCTGCACCCTATATGCATTTGATGTCCTCTCTCTCATTAAGTCCAAAGTTCTACAGTCTTTGTCATCATGGCCCACTGACTTTCAAAAGTTGCAATATGAACTTTTTGGGACTGTCTAGTAATTTTGCATCATCGGGCAGTGATATGGATTGTGACCCTATTTCTTACAGATTTCACACCATATTCCTCATGTTGGTAATGGATTTGGCATCCTCGCTTCCATATACTGCGTGAATGTTGGACATTTGTTCTTATGGTGCCCTTCCTTCTTGCATGTGGTACACTAAACGACTTCTTGTTTGTCCTTACTTTTGTTCTAGTTTAGATGGAACGTTAAGTTCTTCAAATCCTCCTTCAACTCTTCGATGGCTGGATCCGTCTTCTGATATTGGTTTTCTTCCAGTTGCATGGTTTCCTACAGAGCCTCTTCCTGTGTCTGAAACTTCTGTTGTCACAATGGATACTTCAAGTGTGGTAATAGTGAGTTGACAAACATGTTCTTGTGCTACATATCTGTTATGAGGTATTTCAACTTTCCTTTCAGTCGCTTGAATCTCTAGTCAATCTACCATACAGATTCTCCTAGTTTCTGTCTAATTTTTATCATTTTGTTCATGTACTGGTCCTCTAAGCTTGGCTTCTGAAACTCATTTATCAACAATTTCTTGATGTCCGCAATTGTTCTGGTTGTCCCTTATGGATTGTTTGTGGCTAAACTCATATACTAGTCTAGTGTATGATTCCTTAGTGGAATCACTAGCTATGCAAGTTTAGTGTCCTCATATGTGATCTATTTTTCTTCCCATATCTTCTCACAGATAAACATGTGTTTTTTTGGGTCCTCTGATGCTTCTCCTTTGAATTTCGGTAACCTGATGGAGGGATCGTGTCCTGCCATCCCAAATACTGAACTACTACCTCTACGCGGTGTAGATACTTGACTAATTCTTCCTGAACTAGCTCCTCCAATTGGTGTTCCCTGTGTATATGTACTTCCTGATGTCTTCCTTCTCCCGAATTTGGTTTTCTAATGGTGGTGTTCTTTTGGGTGTGTTAGTCGCACATGGGTTTATGGGTTCTACACTGACATTAATATGGATAGGATTGTTGCCTTCTATTCTCTCTCTTGGACCTATCGTCTTCTTCTCATATATTGTGTGCACAATTTCCTCAATATTCTCCACAGCCTAGAGATATTCTACCTCTTCTTCATCACTTGCCAATCCTTCCCTTGTGGCTACGACTCTCTTATTGGTGTTCATCTTGTATTGATAGGGTACTCCACTGTGCGTCTTTCCAACTATCACCATGATCCATTTGATCTGGTCATTGTCCATCATGATTGGGTCCAAGGCTTCTTCCTTCTTTCCTTTATCCACTTCTCCTTCCATTTCTCCTCTGTCTTTCAGTGCTTCCCCACTCCCCCCATGCACGCAGGGAAGTTTAGATGTCTGATTCCATTGTCATTACACCTTTATTATAGAGAAATATCTTAATATAAGTATACAATGATTGAATATACCTTCCTCAAGGCCCTCGTAGAACCTCTTGTTTTGTTTCATTGTACGACTTCACGGTATCTACTGCAAATTCTGTTATGAAGCCTGCTACAATACTGTCGAGCCAAAAATCTACTGTGCAGGTGAATTCATTGATCACCTGATGTAAATGCTCAATATGAACTAGGGTCCACTCTAACTGTCAGATCCAGTTTATTGCATGGTTATCCTTCAACCTCAATATCCATTCCTACAATAATTGTGGAAAATCACAGAAAAATACTTCATGCAGATCAGTAAACACATACTTCTCAAGGCATTTGTGCGGTGTTATTCTAGGGTTTATGTTATCTTTCTGCACAAACTCCAACTCTTTTGTCTTCAACCAGCTTTCGATATATGCTTTTGTGGGATTCCACAGTCTCAACATCCCCTTCTAGTGGTGCATTATTCTCACTTTTTTGTCGTTCGATTCGGTATTCCTTTCGACCCGCCTTCCGCAGATCTTACCCTCTTTTTATAGATCCCATCTACTCACTCCTATAATGTTCCAAACAATAATAGAACCATTTGTTGTTTTAATATCTGCGTTATAATTTTAACATGATTGACCCAGGTTCAAGTCTATTGGGGTTCCAACAAAGCCTCTAAAACTATCGTCCGTCCTGGTAAACCAGAAGCCAACATAGCGCACAGGGTGCACTGCGTAGTCTCACACAAGATAGTCTTAATGGGTGACTGCAATACTCAGCTGTTTGAAGTCCAGGATTGAATAGAGATCTGAGAAGTGTGCGTTGAGAGTTCTATTTAACTTATTAAGAAATATGTTATCATTCTCGATTATGCATGTAATATAATCAACTCATTATCTCATTCATTGATCATGCTAACATCTACTCCTAAACAGTAAAAGAGGCACAAGAATTCATCACATAACATAGGTTTTATTGTTGTTCACCCCCTCCTGGGCTACATCCGCAAAGATCTGGCTCTCAAGCCCTTCTATTATGGCAGTTCAAAACTACATCGTCGCGCAATTTATAACTCATCCCCAGTCAGGTCGAGATCTATTTCGAGGAGAACTAAATCACACCAGGCTCCTCAGCCTATGATCTGACTCTCAAGATCCACCCTTCCGACCCTCTCCATCTCAACAACTTATAAAATTGGGTCGTATGACAGAGTATTACAAGTATTTATCAAAACAAGACTCCTTCCTCTCGTCATCTCTTCAGACTCTCTAAACTCGAATCTCTACTACTCAGCCTCTAGCTCCTACTATGAGACCTAAGTATCTATATTTATATGTTTTTGGCTCATCATCCATTACAATGTATTACAAAAACCCTAACCCTAATGTTGTTAGGTCTTCCAGGCTTACGCATGTGTTTCTCTTCCTTCCAGCTATCGCTTTCCTCGTGCATGCCTTCCTTCCCAAAATAGCCTTTCTTTCTGATTTGGCCTGCTTCCAACATAGATGGACCACACTATGACAGGAAAGAGACCAAATAGTACCAAAGTTCACAAATATCTTCCATGCCTTGTGCACCAAGTTGGGTATCAAAGAATCCAAACGACATATGTTACTCAAGTACCACGATTGTCTGCATAGATACATCCAAATAGAAATGGAGTTTCTAGGCATCTCATCACTGAGTGCGGCTTATCGATATGCTATAAAAAAATTGAGCATAAATTTAAAAAGAAGAAGCGAGAGTTTGGATCTGCAAATTCCTCACAATAGAAGCAGGGAAAAGGCATCCCCAACCCACATAACAAAGTAAAATCAAGGATCGACCACCTTAGGACAACCATTCCAAGCCACAAACAAATAAAGGTAATGAGAAGATGAAGAAAGACACTGGGAAGTGGTGTGAATTCAATAAAATCCCCTGGAATAACACCTATGAATGTCGCTCGAAGCATTCATTGGTGGCTGAGCTGAAAGCCTCATAGTTAGAGGCAAGTTCTGACTTTGAATCATATCCAGACAATGGGAAGTATATCATTGATGTAGAACGCAATACCACTATCGCTACCACCAAGGTCTAGCCAAGTGAACTAGAAAAACCAGAGGAAGGAAAACTCCTTTTTCACTCACATATGTGGGTGAAAGGTGCTCTATTGCATTTCATTTTTGATAGAGAAAGTCAAAAGAACCTGATCTGAGTAGAGGTCATCAAGTGGTTGGACCTACCGATGAAATGACACCCATAACCCTACACCATTGGGTGGCTCCACCAAGGAAGATATATTTGCGTCAACCAACAATGTCATCTACCCTACGACATCAAGACCTTCAAGGATGAGGTATTATGTGATATTTCCTCCCTTGAAGTTTTTGATGTTCTTTTAGGCAAACGATACTTGTGGAAATGACATGTCGTATATGAGTCTAGACCTCATAGTGTTATTATTACTTTGGGTAGACAATTGTATAGGATACCAAAGGTATCTCTGACTACTGCCATTTCTTTGATTTTTGGTAAGCAATGCAGGAAGATCATTTCCCAGACTGGGAAATTTGTCTTCGTCATGCTTCTCTCTCAAAGTGAACAAAAGGTCGCAACCACATCCATGGCCCCTACATAAGGCCTCTCCACGCAGCATAAGTAGGTGAACAAGAACGTGGAAGAATACAAAGATATCATATCCTCACCCACCGGGGTACCGTTTCACTATCAAGTCAATCATTCAATCGATCTAACCTCTGGTGTACCTCTATCGAATGGGCCAGTATATCGTGGCTCTCTAAGCATTAGATCCAAGAGTTTCTTCAAAAGAGGAACGTCCGACCCAACTCCTCATCCCGCGGGAGCCCAATTATACTCGTGTAGAAGAAATATGGGACTTGGTGACTCTGCATTGATTACAAGTCCCTAAACAAAATTACAGTCAGGAATTGGTACCCGATTCCATGAATTAACAACCTTCTTGACCAGCACAAGGGAGCCAAGTTTTTTAGTAAGATTGACCTAAATTATGGCTGCCTCAAGGTCCTAATAGAACAAACTGATGTATGGAAGACTACTTTCAAGTTGAAAAAATATATTTTTGAATGGCTAGTCATGCCTTTTTGTCTGACAAATGCTCCAACAACTTTCATGAGATTGATGGATGATATATTGTGACCTTTCACCAATTAATTTTTGGTGGTATATTTGGATGATATCCTCATCTTCAACAAGAATTGGGCAGAACACTTGCAACATATTTATAGACACTCTGCGACAACACAAGATATATGCTAACTTAGAAAAATGTTCCTTCGACATGAACAAGGTCCAATACCTATGCTACAATGTTGATGAGCATGATGTGAATGTGGCCATCCTGAAATATAAATCTTTTCTTTCTTGAATTTATCACAGTGATACAACATTTATCTATGGCTTACCAGTCTCATAACTATTCTGCTACACTGCTATGTTCTGCCTACATTAGTGTCTCTCTCCTCGCATCTGCTGCACTTTCTGTTCTTCTCTCAGATATGAATTTATGTTCCTTGATTATTATATGCTTTATGCTCTGTGTCTTCTTTCCATTCTATGCACCACACTTCTTCTGTGCACTTCAGCTCCTGCACACAACATGCTTCTACCCGCATGAATCACACTCAATAGCAGCAACCATCTCTTCTATGTTCTGCATTTTTATACTCTATGTGCACCTTCTGCATACTTCATTCCGTGCCTCTTCACTGCGTTGTAGTTATCCCTACAAGTCATTCACTTCATTTCATCCTCACGAATGCATGGATACCCAACATAATACATTAAATTCTTTGTTTTGAATGTATTTCTCACGTCGATTCATCTACTTGATCATCATATGAACTCTTCATCTTCTCTGGCCATTATTCAAGGTTCTTTGGCTTCTCTACCAGTTATCCTGAGAATCCTTTGTTTCTCTGTCAGTCGCATTATTAGTCCTCTTTGGTAGTTACAATCAGTTAGTTTTGGCTCCTTTGGCTCCTAAGCCCCTTCCTTCTCGTGACCCCTGGCTGTGACCTGGGGCCAATCACTTTGGGACTTCGCGTTTCAGGTCATCTGTCGTGATTCACCCCAACTCTCCCAACTCTCGATCTCTCGAACTCCGAAGTGAAGCTCAATAATGTGCTATCTCTTCCCTAGATATGACCATGGGCGATGAGTTCATGTGACCATGCATTTTCAGGCACGTCCATAGGTGGTTTGAGGGAAATTGGCTTTTCGCCCCGCAATTCATTACCAGCCTCCATGCGTCCTTTATAAAAAAATGTGGTTTCAATTGTGGCCCGCTCATGAAAAATTAAGGCACGAGCATGTTCTGGCCCTGCAATGAAGCACGATCGTCAATCTCATGATATTGATGGTTCTCCTAAACAGACGGTTTAGATCTGTCCTCTCAAGTCTAGGGACCAGATCTCACCTTCCTACATCAACGGTTGAAATTTACTTTGTGATCCGGGCTACGGGACTTTCAAATCTCAAACCTTGTTGTTGCTCACTAGATATCTTTCGAAATGGAATACCTACTGACATCTATCCTCTTTAATTGGCGGTTCTCCTTCGCTCTGGGACTTCGGCCTTCGACAATCTCAAACTTTTCTCCTTCCCGTTTTCCCATAGAAGTTTCGCCCGGAGTTCATGATTTGTTGACACGTATCCTGAGATCGGGCTCAATATTGGGTTGTCTTGCAACAGGAACAATCATGAATAACAAAACAATAAAGGAATCAAAATCAAAAAAAGAAATATGTATCCATGAAAATCGAGTATAAAATTTAACCAGAGAGATATCGAATATATGCCCAGTATGGTCGCCAAACAAATGTTGAGGAAAAGATATGAATTGATCTCACTCAAGCATTTTCAGAATTTACTTGGCTAAAGTAAAGTAGACGGGAATATCACCCTATGTTTATAGCCAACAAAAATATATATCATAACTCACAAGTATTAATTACAAGTGCTTAGGCTAGTCTTTTATTAACAAAAAAACTTGTTGGAAATTAACATTTTATGTATTTTTCTGAACATATCAGTTGTTGAAATAAATGAAAGAACATAAGTAAAGACACCAAGATGATATTCAAGATATATGAGACATAACGCAATCCTTTATTTCATTCCAATTCACCAAGGATTCATTGTCTTTACAAAACTTCACACAGAAATCTTGGACCAAAGTCAAACTTAGAAATCCCCAATGGAACATACAAAAGGACCTCTGACAAAAAACCAAAACTGAACTCTAAAAGATGGATCAAATTGCCACAGATTTCTTCCCACTCGACTCTGCACAATAGCCTTTATCAGTCATGAAAATTAATTCACAAATAGACAAGTCTACGCAGACTATCAAAGATAGATCAACACCTCTAAAGAACAAGTGTCTGAAAGATTTGATTCAGCCCTGAATATGTTGTCTACAATAAGACCCTGTTATCACAAAAGATAATTAGGCTATGATGAATATATGAATGAATGAAAACTAAACTATCTCAAGATAAACTCAAAGAGCAAACCTCAACATGCTTTGTGCTTCTCTCATCCTCTTGTTCCTCCCCTTACTTCTGCTTTTAACAAATTAGAATTGGTTGAAGTAGTTGAACCAACTCATTAGTTAAGTTAATTAAAAGACTCGACTGACTTTAGTTAAGGGGGGGATAGTAATAATTATAATAAGGGTCATAAATAAATAATAACTAGTAGGTGGGACCCCTTGTGACTCCCTTTAGTTCATAAAAATCATAACATAATCCATTAGTTAAGCAAACAAACCTCCTTGTGCCTCCCATCAACATATTTACTTTTGGCAATTTTAGCTCATGAAAATTGAAATTATTTCAAAAATAATACTCATATATCCAAAATAAAACATGATGTCCAAAATCCCTAAAGTCCACTGTCATAAAACAATAAATAACATAAAATTCAAAATCCATATTTTCCAGTCTGTGAATCCTGCATGATACATTTGGCCAAGCTCTTTTGAATCAGCATCGAAATGTATAGAAAACCTAGGCCTTCTTGGGCCTCGGTTCCAGTTACCTCTACCTTTGTTTCTTCGGCCATGGCTTCCCCGACTAAAAAAACTCATCCTGCATATGTTAACAATTAGAAAATAGTCTTTTAAATAACCATGCATGACAACTCCTTAAAAATACGAAATAGATTTGGATCAGAATGTAATAGGCTCATGCAATCCAATCCATACAAATTGTTCTAGTGTTAATCAACGAGCAGGGGGGGGTGAAACAATGTTCTGGGATACGTGAGGGGTTTGTATTTAGAGAAAATATGATTTAATGAAAGGGGATAAGAAATGGTCACTTCTCAATGACAAAAACAATCAACTGTAAATCAACCCAAAAAAAAACATTACTGCGATCTACTCAAGACACTGCCACTTAATCCACTTAACATGGAAATTCTCTTAGATGTAATCAATATCAGAACAGGGAGTGAAAAAAGTGAATCTGGGATATGTGAGGGGGTTGTAATTAGTGGAAAATGAGATAATGAGGGGGAAAAAATGTTTATTGTTCATGAGATTAATCAAGCAATCCATAACATATTTTGCAGTAAGAAAAATATGCATCAACCAACAATCAGATGACAGAGTAAAATTCATGTGTATTTGCCTAATTTCATTATCCATTAATATCCCACAGCCATTAGAAAACATAAGTAATTCACACAATCTGTAAGCGGTTTTGTTTCCTTTATTTGCACATTCTGCACTTTATAACAGTCAACAACAACACTCATTCCCAATCTATAATTATTAACATCCATCACTACCATACATTTTCCAAATCCACATCTATATTTCAAAGTAGTGTTTCCAAAAATAACAATGAAGTCACTATTTCTATAATAGAGCCAATCAAGATCGGTAATGATAATCGTTCCCATACATATACGCAGTAAAATAATCAAGACCAAAATAACCAAAGCCTCACATGCCATGTCTGAAATGACAATTTACTATACAAGCAACAACCAACACATTGACATAGGCTATGCAGGGGGAAAATGCCCAAGTCAATGTAACCATGCCACTGTAAAACAAAACATCTCAATGTGACTTAAAAGCCGGGCCAAATATCCAACATGACTATCATCAACAGTGGTCGATTTCAACATGCTTTAAAAAAAAAAAAACTCTGAGGGTATCACTGAGTATAAGAACCAACTATCCATACTACAAACAAAGCGCAACGAACCAAACACCATGATACAATAGTTTGACTTATCACAACAAACACCCAGTCATGTCAATAACCCAACATATTGTGTAGAGACTTTGTATATTACTAAGTGGTTAGTTCGTTTAAGTCGCATCGTGATTTAACCAAGTTGTGCATACTCTAACTATTCAACCAATGAAGGATGTTGTGGATATGCCTTCGATAGCTACCCAGTTTGATTATCATTCGGCCCCAGAGAAAACATAGTTATCTTGCCCCATGTTTTATTTGCAAAACACCACACACGAAACGTGACCTTTTTGAGCAACCCTAAGCATTCATGACCCATGTCAGCCATCAACCAAATCACCACAAGTGCCAACTAGTGACTATACATCAACCAACAATTTACCATCGTGGTAAAAAAAACAATCAATCGAACAAGTCGTGGTATCTGTACATACCCACACATCTAATTTGTTGGGTATGTTGTATATTCTTTGCATGTGTGTGTGTGGGCACGTCAGATTCGACAACTGTGTCTGACAATCCCTCTAGTAATGCTTTATGCGTTATGTGCACCGGACACTTTCCTAGGGGGGTCCCAGGGGGGTAGGTATGCCCCCCCCTGGTTACGCACAACGTTTGGCACCGAGCGGTAGCCCAGGGCAGCGCCCCGAATTTATTTTTTTGGGGCAGTTTTTGCTATTTTTAGCGATTTACTAAATTAATCCCAAATTAAGGGATTAGGGTTTTGGTGTCTATGGAATACCTAAAAACATTGTATCTATTGTATGGTGAATGGTGACATTCGAGATAATGAATATAAGAAAGGTTTTCCCGGTTGAGGGTTTCCGGTATAAAATCTATGTGTACTCTGTGTATGAGCC
>JASDQU010754740.1:0-19766 GCA_032191745.1 Picea mariana
TAAAAAAAAAAAAAAGGATTACTAAAAATAGGGAAATTAAGTAATAAATGAAACAGAGACAATTAATAAGTTAAAGAAAATAATTTTGGAGAAACATGGGGGATGAGTGACACTTGTAAGACAGAATTTTTAGAGGGTTTTCATTAAAACTTAAATTAAATGTCATTTAGGGAAAGTGTGGGTCTCAAAAATATATAAAAGAAAGGTAGATGAGGAATATAGGGGATGGGTTATGAGCATAATGTTACGCTGCCAGATTTGGACTGGACTGATTTCTTGTGAGGAGTTGGGATTTTCTCAGCTTGTATTGGAGTGGTAGCTCAGCCTTGCGAGGCGAGCTGGGAAGCTAGGCATACCTTCTGGATTTGTGTGGACCCTTTGCGGCTCAGGGGGCTAAGGGGGAAGCAGAGTACCCCTAGCAATTTCTGGGAGGTACCGGTGTAGTCTTGAGGTCAGCGAGTGGGAGCGGCACAGAACGCGCGGACGACACGCAGAGCAGGTGAACAGGCAAAGGTACGCCCCCTTTTAGTTGAATGATAGATTGTGTAGGATGTATGAGATAGACTTGTTGTCTATTATTGTAGTGGTAATTTGTTTTATTGTGCAAGAAAACCCATCCCCCTATCCTACTCGATTGATTAAATTTTTATGCCCGAGTAATCTCTTGAAAGAGATTGTGTTTGAATTTCTTACGGCGGAATTTATAGATCTAGATTATAGGAATGAGATATGTGTGTCTGAGTTGATTCTGGATTTTTATGTTAAATTTTCTGAGTTTGAATTAATGTACATCTGAACAATGATTTGAGAAAACACCAATGTAGTATTCACCGCCCCCCTCTAACAGTCCGGGCACGTATGACCCAACTTGCCACGTGAATGCTGGAAACCCGTTTTGAAGCTAAATCTTCTTATCGGCTTAAAATTCCTGAAGTGGTTTAGCTGAAAGTAACTGAATATCCATGTCTACATGCGTTAAGGGTTCGATTGACCCCAACACACGTTAGGTTCCAAAATTTTGGCACTAAAACTGGTAATGACAGTTCTTGTAGAACGATGGTAATGAAACATGTAATGGCAGTCGTGTAGAGCAGTGGAAATGAAGTCTCTTTCTAAGATAGGGTTGATTATATACACGATGTGTTGCATTTAGGATTGGGCATGATGCCCTTCAGGCTCGCATTTTACCTGACCGATTGTTGAAGGATTACCTGTCCATTTACAGCGCTGCCATGATTTTTCAGGCCGAATGGCTGAAAAAACGTCCCTATTTACAACCCACAACTTCTATCCCAGCCCTTCTTCCACAGGAAGTGCAACCCTTAACAAAAATTCTGGAGCTCTAGCGAATAATTTAAAGAGGAATTTCCAGAGTCTGAAGGGGTGATTCCCACTTCTTCCAGCACCTGTCGCCTCTGGAGCTTTTACTCCTAAACCCCTTGCCTCTGCAGTTTTTTAAAAATCGTGTCCTTGCTATTCGTACACCCTCCCTTGGTGGACCCAACCTCATCTGTCTGTGCCTCACCCTGCAACTGTATCTTAGGGTTTCCTGGGCCCTTACCTCGGCAAGTCGTGTTAAAGCGACCGTGAGGGGTCCTCTGCGACACTGCCATGAATAAATTGGCCGTCTTGCCTGTTGTCGTCTGCTGATTCCTGATTTTTGTCAGTGGAAGGTTGTCTTGTATTCTCTACGTCGATTCTACGCCCCTAACCCTCGGAAAACCGGGTAAACTCGTTATCTGCGTCCCTTCCTCGGCCAGCTGTTAGTTGCCCCTTGACTCAGGATGAGCTGCCCTGAATTCACGATTTTCCGACTGCACTCACGGCGTAAGTGGTTGTGGTGGACATCGAGCCTTGGCATCATGGTTGGGCAATTGATTTGCACCCACACACCTGCCATGACATTATCCATTGTTGTTTTGTATAGGTAGTAAATGCAATTTTAAATAAAGAAAATCTTAGTGTTAGACCATTTTGAAATGTAATTGGTCGTTGATTTAATTGCAAGATTATTTAAATAAATATAGTGACCTGTTACCTCCCGGCGCCATATGGCTAGGGAGTATAGCAAATGTAGTGTCTTTATAATTTTGGAGATATATCATGTGAAGGTACTGTTGTTGCAACCTAAAAGAAAATGTAAAGTTAGAGTTGAATAAATTTCAATTATAGTGTAATTGTGTTTTTATGTGCAACGTTATTTTAATGAAATATAGTGTCAAATAATTTTAGAGTTGGAGTTATGTGAAGGTACTGCCATTACAAGTTAAAAGAAATTGTAAGGTTAGAGTGGATAACCTATAAAATATAGTGTGATTGTTTTTTTTTGCAATACTATTATAATAATGGTAATGACATTGCAATTTTATCGTATGCTATGCATAAATTATTGTTACTAATGACATAAAATGTAAGGCCCTTGCAACTAAGTACCACAAATTATCATAATTTAGTAAATGGGGATGTACAATCAATAGGATTGCTTAGTAATGGATTGGCAGTTAAATTGCATTGCTATAAAATGAGTTTACAAGATGATCATGTTACTGCTAATGTTCAAGTAATGTTAATGATTGCGTGGTTATCGTTTCAGGGTATTGATATGGTACAAGTTTTAGATAATATAAGGGGAAGGGTGGTTGTCCTTATTTAGTTGTCATAGTGTGAAATGTACTGAGGTTATTATCTTATAAAATGTAAGGTTCATGCAATAGGAAGATTGCTATACGAGCCTTGATAACTTATGAATGCAGGCTCCTCATTGTGTATTTGCAATGTTTATATCATGTAAGGTCATTGAACTTTATGGTGGAAACACATAAATTATGCATAATTGTAATTTATCGCAAAGGTTTAGTAATCAAGGGGGTAATGTGGTTATCATGTATGGTCAGGATTATTGTAGTTTGGTGGTTACTAGATAACCTTGTTGACTACAATTGATGGTTGTGTCTTTATCTTGGGCTTAGCAGGCTTAGTCTTATTGTGTCGGGCGGGATGTAGACGCCTCCACGTAGCCTAGTATGTAAGGGTGGGTGTGTGATTGTTTTCTGTGTGAAGAATCCAGTGCCGTATCAAGGGTCTCGAGCCCTTTAAAGGCAGGGTTTCCACTCTTGCGACACACCTGACAGAGATTACTAGTTTCTGCCTGAGCAGTCGGCCAGGATCCTGTCTGACATTCTCTCTCTTCGGAGTAGAGAACTAAGATTAAATGCCCTGCTTTCCTCTGCAGAAATAGTAAAATCTACTACTATGGATTCTTCCATCTGTGTTCGTACTATACTTAACCCGTATGTCGTTTAATGCTTGTAGTTAATTGTTGTGCGCTTTTTGTCATCTCGTTGTGTTCCTCGTGGTTGCGTCAGTTAGTCGTCGGGTGGTGAATTTGAGTCGAATGCGTTTGTTTCCCTTGTACACGCGTGCACACACTTAAAAAAAAAAAAAAAAAAAAAAAATTCACTTGTTATAAGAGGTTGTCGTCGTGATGAACAGGGAGGTTCGTTACAACTTTAGTATTTAAATAATTACTTTTGTATCGAATTTCGCTTATAGTACACTCATAACTTCACTTTATTATTTAAATAATTTATTCTTTGCAACCACTTGACGATTTTGACCTTTTGGGGCTTCTAGATGACTCATGAGGGTTCTCCAACTTCACATGGCCATATCTCTCTAACCATGAGGAGTTATGTGGTATTCCACATACCACCGAAAATGGAATGAAATTTACTATCCATTTAGAATAGTCTTACCTGAAAATATATTAAAACTCATACCATTATCCATAAAACAAACTTGGGTCCATTACCCAAACCATTGTGCTACCAGAATTCACTATCAAACTCTCTTCAAGGGTTGACATCAATGCAAAACAACCGAAATAGTAAAAAATCTCCCCCTTTGGCATTGATGGAAACACTTTGATGCAATAAATAAGTTATTTCACCCATTCTCCCCTTAGAACCATGTCTTTGTGCTCTGCATCTGTTAAATCTCTCCCCCTTTGTCATCAATGGAAAAGGCATATTTCCATCCTGTGTTGGTCCCCCTGACTGAACTATCCTTGGGGATACTCCCCCTGACTGAACTCTTCCTGAAACTAATCTCCCAACCTGAACTATCCTCTCTATGGTGTTTCCTCATGTAAATATAAGACATATAAGATAAGAGTTCAAAAACATTCATTTTGGAGTAGAAATTGCTCTGAGACTCTGGCGAAGATACTCAAAGGCTTCCCATGGAAGAGATTTTGTAAATATGTATGCCTTGTTCTTTTGTGCCCACATACTCAAATCGGATGTTCTTCTCTGCAACCTGTTCTCGTAGAAAGTGATACTTGATTGGAATGTGCTTCATCTTGGAGTGCATCACCGGGTTCTTTGAGAAACTAATGGCACTTGTAGTATCACAATAGATTGGAATGGGCTCATCATACTCAACCTGTATATCTGTCATAGATTGTTTCATCCATAGAACCTGTGTACAACATGTTGTTGTTGCAATATACTCTGCCTTGGATGTATATAAGTATACTAATGATTGTTTCTTGCTTAGCCATGATACTAAACACTCACCCAAGTAGAACGTTGCTCCATTGGTGCTTCACCGGTCATCATTACAACCTTCCCAATATTCATCTGTGTAGGCAATAAGTGATATATCCTTTCCTTTTGGATACCATTATCCAAACTCTTTTGTTCCTTTGAGATATACGAAAATCAACTTCACTGCTAATACATGTGATTCCTTTGGTGTTGCTTGAAATCATGCCACCTATCCAACTGCCTGCGTTACATCTGGTCTAGATGTTGTCACATATAGTAAGATACCAATCATTGACCTATATTCCCTCTGATATGTAGACTTTGAATCATCATCTTTTCTCAACTTGAAACTGGTTTGCATAGGAATGATAATTGTTTTCCAGTCTTCCATTCTGAACCTCTTTAGCATTTCTCTGATATACTTAGTTTGAGAAATAAAAATTCCTTGGTTTCTTTGATGTATCTGAAGACCCAGAAACAAGGATAGTTCTCTGAGTAATGACATCTCAAATTCATTTTGCATATCCTTTGCAAATTTCTGGCTTAACATGTTATCATCACTACCAAAATAATATCATCAACATAAAATTCAATTAATAAAATACTATATTGAGTTGCTTTGATGTAGAGGTTGTTGTCTACACTTCCTTTTCTTAACCCTTCTTGCTATAGATATTTATGCAGTTTAGAGTACCATGCTCTACGAGCCTGTTTTAGACCATACAAGGCCTTCTTCAATTTACACACATAATTTGTGTTCTCTGACAACTGAAATCCTTTTGGTTGTTCAATGTAAACCTCTTCTTCAAGTTCCCCATTAAGAAAAGTTGATTTTACATAATATAATACACTTTAATATTCTTGGAGCATGCATAAGCTAAAGACAATCAGATTTCTTCCATTCTGGCAACTAGGGAAAATGTCTCTTCAAAGTCGATTCATTCAACCTGTGCATATTCTTTACATACTAGTCTGTCTTTTTTTCTTCTAACATGTCCATATTCATTAAATTTATTTTTGAATACCCACTGTGCCAATCACATTCTTATTATTTTGTCTTGGAACCAATTCCCAAGTGTCATTCTTCTCTATTTGATCCAATTCTTCATCCATGGATTTATTCCAAAATTCATCCTTGCTAGCCTCTTCAAAACTGTTTGGTTCAATCGTAGATGCGAGTTCTAGGTGAGTTTGTTCTAGTGAACAAATTCTTCTTCTAGTCTCAACTCCTACATATTTGTTTATGATAATCTAATCTGAAGGATGATTCTTATGTACTCATTTTCTAGGTGTCTTTGGAGGCACTTGTTGAACTTATTATTCTACTTATGTCTGATCCTCTTCATCTTTCCCTTCTAATTCTTCTTCATCTTCTACTTCTTCTTCATAAAGTTGTTCCATTGATTCATTTTCTTCCTCCTTTAATTCTTGTCTACTTGTTTCACCAATTGTTACATTGATGCTTTCCACAACTTTGTTCAACCTCAGGTTGTAACACTTGTATGATTTCCTTGTATTTGAGTAACCAATAAGTACTCATTTTCCACACGAGAGTCAAACTTTCCCATTATGCCATCTTCTCTTTTGATGTAGAATTTGCTTCCAAATACTCTGAAGTGATTCACATTTGTTGGTCTTCCTTTCCATATCTCGTAGGGGTTTTTTTCATCGTTGTTTCTGAGCATTAATTTATTTTGAATGTGAACCTTTGTATGCACTACATCAGTCCAAAAGATATCCATCAATTTGGAATTCATTAGCATTGTTCAAACCATTTCCTATATTGTCATGTTCTTTCTTTCAAAAACTCAATTATGTTGAGCTGTCCTAGCAATAGATAATTTCCTTTTTATTCCATGCATGTTGCAGTAGTCCATAAATTCCTTTGAAGTGAACTCTCCTCCATTATCATATCTTAAAAATTTGATTTTTGAATCCATTTCATTTTCAACCTTTTCTTTGTAGACCTTGAAGTTTTCAAAAGATTATGACTTATTCATGAGAAAGAAAACTACAGTCATTCTTGTATAATCATCAACTAATAACATAAATTATTTCTCACCTTTTAAACCCTTTGTTGTAGTTCGTCCAATTAGATCAATATGCACAATTTCTAGTGGTCTTGTCATTGAGTATTCCTTTGATTTGAACCTAATATTTGTTTTCTTTCCTTGTTGACAATGTTTGCATAAAGTGTTGGTTGGTTTCATGATCTGGGGAATTTCTCTAACTTCTTCCTTTTTGTTGTCTTTTACAAGGTTATCAAAGTGTATGTGACCCATTCTTTTGTTCCATAACCAACTTTCATCTTCCTTTCCTAGACAACACTTTTCATTTCCATTTTCACTTAATACATATATGTTGCTTGAAGTTATCGCAACTGTTGCAATCAATTTTCCTCAACCTTCTTTTATTATCTCGGACTTTTGAGAATCGAAAGTAACTTTATGACCTTCATCACACATTTGACTGACACTTAAAATATTATGTTTCATATCATTTAGTAGAACATTTTCTGCATTGGTATTCTTGTTTCCAATTTTGACTGTGCCTTTTCCAATGATTTTAGTTGAATCATCATTTCCAAAGGAGATTGATCCATCTCTTTTCTTTATTAATGTAAGAAAATTATCTTTATCACCTATCATATGTTTTGAACAACCACTGTCAACATACCAACCATGTTTCTTTTGCTTATCTTGTAGAGTGAGTGTGCATTGTTCATTGATATACTGATTCTTCTTTCTTATCCATGTCCTCTTATGAAGTTCCTTTCTCTTGTTGTTCTGTTGTGGTTCTCTAGGAGGAATTGTCATTCTGCAATCTTTGGCCATGTGTCCAAACTTGTTACACTTGTAGCATTCCACTTCAATTCTCAATGATTCAAAACTGTTGTAACTTCTTCTCTGTGTTTCACTAGGCCTTCTTGGATAACCCTTTTGTGTATGAATTTCAAAGTTGTTGATTTTCATGTTGTTATCTTTGCAATTCACATCTTTGTGTCCCAAATTATTACATGCATAAAATAAAACAAAAAAGATAGATTGATACCTGGGAGTTGAAGATATTTTGAAAGGAGGTGATCTTATGAATCCTTCTTCTTCCTAAGGCCTATTTGTTTCTGTTGGTCATTAATTCTTAAATTAGAATCTTCTTGGTAGAGGATTGCCCCTATAATTTTCTTTGTAGACCTTCCTATCCCCTTTGATTATTTCTGCATAGATTTTTGGATATGTTTATTTTTCTATTGTTTTCAAGCTTGATCCCTTTTTTTCTGATTGTATCCAAGTCCAGACTTGTCATGATGAGGTTTTTGACTATTGATAATGTCATAAAAAACTTTTGAGTTGTTTTCCATATTTTTCTTTTGAATATCATTTCTTAATGTGACAATCTCTGCTTCCAAATTTCCAATGATCCTATCTCTTCCTTCTAGATGTTCTTTGAGTGCTTCTTCAATTCTTTTATCTTATTCTATTTGAACCTTCAAATTTGTGATCATTTGTTCTAGTTCCTGAGTGTCTTCTTTCTTGTCTAGTTCCGCTTGTAGCTTATTATTTTTCTTCTTTTCTCTTTTGATAAATTCTATGACAAATAAAAATTCTTCTTGCTAGTCAACTTCTACCTCTTCATATTCTTCTTCAGCCTCTTCATATTCTTCTTCGGTGTATTTTTTATCAAAGTCTTATATTGCCATTAATAAAACTCTTTCTATCTCATTGTCACTAAATTCATGTTCATCTGATGATGAAATGTCTTCTTTGGTGCATAATATTTTCTTGAAAACTTTCTTTGTGGTTCTTTTTCCTTTATAGGTTTTTTTTCTATTTGAGTAATCTTAATCATTTCTCTTATTTTTCTTATGAGGACATTTGTTAGAAAAATGACCAATACCATCACAATTAAAAAAATCAAAGGAAGATTACCTCTATATCAATCGTTGGTTCTCTCATTGGTTCCCTTGTTCAATTTTCTGACAAAGTTGGTTGCTTCTTCATCATCTTCCGAGATGTCAATGTTGCTGCTATGTTCTTTTTAATTTTTCTTTCCCTTTTTCTTTGACCTTTTGGGTGCTTTGAAGACTGCGTCTTTTATATCTGGATTTTCCTGTTTAGTTCTCATTTCATATGTTGTGAATATTCCATGTAGTTCATCCATGCTTATTGAGTTTAGATCTACTCTTTATTCTAGTGCTAATATATTAGGGTCAAATATCATAGGAAGTGATCTTAGTACCTTTTGAACAATTAAAGATTCTTTGATTTATTCTCTCAATCCTATTATTTCATTTATTGTTTCATCGACTTGTAAAAAGTAAGCTGCAATATTCTCATCTTCCTTCATCTATAGTTGTTCAAACTAACCTTTGTAAGTTTGAAGCTTTGCTTATTTGACTTTTGAATCTCCTACATAAATATTTTGAAGTTTGTCCCAAATCTCTTTAGTGGATTTATAATGTGCAACTTTGGTGAATACCGATTCACAAACACCATTCAAATGCACATTTGTGGCTTTGGAATTATTTTGAACGAGTTTAATTTCTTTTTCATTTATTGGTGGAACTGCTAGTTCTTTATATCCATCTACAATTGATTTCCAAATTTCAAATCCATGTGCCTGTATATATCTCTTCATCCTTATGCTCCAAAATGCATAATTTTTTCCATCAAATTGTGGTATTCCATTTTTATACATGTTGTTTCTCTCCATTATCTACCTTTCATTGTTAAATTGAATTCTAAAGGAACCTGCTCTGATACCAATTGTTGGATTACTTAGAGGGGGGGTGAATCAGTAAGAGAGAAATAATATATTTTTTAACCATATAATGCAAGTGTTATATCAATGTATAATTATCATCCAATAATTGCAGAGTAAATAAACAATGAATAAATGAAAAATCATACACATACACAGTACACCAGTTTATTTATGTGGAAACCCAAAGTGGGAGAAAACCACGAAATGTTTTTTCTTATATGTCTTGAAGAATTACATTCATTGGAAGCACCAAATTCCTTTGTTTTCTAGCTGCAACTGGAAGGAGGATCCAACCCCCTAGTTTCTCAGGCTACAACCTGAGAGAATGTACAACTCCCCAATTCTCTGGCTACAACCAGAAGGAGGCTACAACCCCCTAGGTTCTTCGGCTACAACCACCTTTCCTTGCCTCGTCCAACCGCCCTAATGTATAAGTAGAATCATGAAACCACTGTCACACTATAACTGTGAGATATACCACTATACAATAGTACCAACCTGTACCATTGACCCGCAACCAACCTGTACAACTTCCTTGTAATCAATATGTACCTTAAACAAGTGCATCAACCATGCACCAACCTGTACCTCAACCTGTAATCAACCTGTACCATAAACAAGTGCATCAACCATGAACCAACCTGTACCAAACAACATGTAATAATCTTGTACCATAAAAAAGTACATCAACCATGCACCAACTTGTACCTCAACCTATAATCAGCCTGTACCATAAACAATTGCATCAACCATGCACCAACATGTACCAAACAGCTTGTATCTATAAAATACCTCAACCAAAATCCCTCATCACTTTCATCATCCAAATCTGATTTGTAACTCTGTGATAGACCTGATGTATATGATCACATACCTGCAAGCCTTCCTTAACAAGAGACTAGCATTTTCATCAAATTTTACTTTAGTCTCACATGACTAGTTTTGGATTCGTCAGCAACCCTAACTTGAAATAATCATAATATGTACCTGTAATGAATGAAGATATGAAAATGGTACACAATGTTCTTTTGTGTTGTTTATGCAATTCCTCCAGGTTGCACTACCTAGAACCTCTCAGAAAAGGATTTATAGAAAAAATGGCATACCTTGTTGAATTTTGTCTTATTCTAGAGAGTGAAATTGTAGAGCGTTCCCTGGACGGAATATTTATTGTATGGATATGAAAATGGTATCCAAGATAATAAAAAATGTAATGTAACCAATACATCTATTCTTACTAAATTTGGATATGTTATGAAGAATTTATGACATTTTTACCTGAAACACCTTTTTTAGACTAGTTTTAGAACTAGCCACAAACCCTATTTTCCACAGAGTGTAACTCCAAAAATACAATGACCCACAAGATGAAATTTGTATCATAGCTACTTGGATATGTTTCCTCAATGACCTCCCAATTTCACGGTTTGAAGTATTCTAGAAAAATAGTTATTGCGAAAATGGTGAGATGGCCTATAAATAACATACCTTAGAAAGCATCATCAAAAGAATTTATCCTCCCTTGAATTTCGTCCTTCTTTACTTCACCTTCCCTCTAAAATTAGGCTTAGATATCCTTTGGTTACCTAAGTCACTTTTAGATATTCAATATTCTAAAGTGTGATTAAAAATGAGAGACCCTTGCCTCTTGTTTATACTTTTATATAGATTCCTTAGGGGGTTACCTTCTAACAATCTTAACCCACTTTCCTTATTTTAGGGATAACCCACTTCTAACCACTTGTCCACTTAGTAATTTCTCCATTAAATTTATTATTTATACAATTTATTTTGTATCCACTTTGAATTACAGTACACTCATCACTTCACTTTATTATTTAAATTACCTTCTAACCATCTTAACCCACTTTCCTTATTTCAGGGCTAACCCACTTCTAACCACTTGTCCACTTAGTAATTTCTCCATTAACTTTATTATTTAAATAATTTAGTTTTTATCCAATTTGACTTATAGTACACTCATCACTTCACTTTATTATTTAAATAATTTATTCTTTGCAACCACTTGACTACTTTGACCTTTTGGGGCTTCTAGATGACTCATGAGGGTTCTCTGACTTCACATGGCCATAACTCTCTAATCATGAGGATTTATGTGACGTTCCACATAACACCAGAAATGGCATGACATTTAATATCCATATAGAATATCCTTACATGAAAATATATCAAAAATCATACCATTATCCATCAAACAAACTTGGGTCCACTACCCAAACCATTGTGCTACTGAAATTCGCTATCAAACTTTCTTCAAGGGTTGAAATCAATGACAACCATCCCAATTAATCAACAAGGTGTACTAACTGGATTTTTATTCTACATTCTAAAACTCTCCAACACCTTCTCTATGTACTCACCTTGAGACAATGCGAATTTACGATTTTTTTTGTCTCTTGTTATTCTCATACCAAGGATTTTCTTTGCAGCACCCAAATCCTTCATCGCAAATGAATTAGGTAATTTATTCTTGAGCACATTTATATCCTGCATATTAGACACTTCAACAAGCATGTCATCTACATACAATAGAAAGATAATTTATCTTCCATTTTGTACCATTTTAAAATAACCACAATGATCAGAATGACATATACTATAACCTTGTTCTATCATAAACCCGCCAAACTTCAAATACCATTGCCTTGGAGATTTATTTAGGCCATGCAAGATCTTATTCAACTTGCATACCAAATTTTATTTCCCTTTGACCTCATTCCCTTGTGGCTGTTGCATATAAATATCTTCATCCAAATCCCCATGAAAAAAAATTGTTTTTACATCTAACTGTTCATGATGCAAATCTTCTACTACCACGAGACTTAAAATTGTCCTAATTGAAGTCATCTTAACAATAGGAGAAAATATTTCATAAAAATATATACCTTTCTTTTGTGCAAGTCCCTTTACAACAAGTCTAGCCTTGTACTTATTTTTTCATCCATCTTCTTCCTTTAACCTGTAAACCCATTTATTTTGTAATGCCCCTTTTCCTGTATGAAACTAAACCAAGTCTCAATTGTTGTTATTTAACAAGGAGTCCATTTCCTCTTTAATGCCTTTCTCGCACTTATTTTTAGTGTCTACCTGCATTGACTGTTCATAACATTGCAGTTCACTAGAATCAATCAACAATAAATAATACAATGAAGGAGAGTATCATTTAGGGGGTCTACTTGGTACCCATCAAAGTTATATGGTGGATGTTGGTTTGTATGGATGAAGGTCAATGGAAAAGACTCAGAATCTGAATGATGTTCAACAAAGGACTAGACAGGAAATGCACAGGGATGTGAGGGCCACATTAACTTCAGTCAGGAACTTGAGTTAAAGAGAGAGTAGAGGGAAGACTTAGTGAGAAAGGTGAACAATACCTCTATGGGAATTTTTCCTTCCAGTAGCTCAGAGATGAAAAACTTGAACTCAAGAGAAGTCTTGAGATCAAGCTCGAGACACTAAAATATGTTGCAAGCAACACAGTTACAACAATAGGATGATGAAACCTCCATGATCCTGCAACTACAACAACTTGACTAGATCTTCAATGCCCAATCCATTCATTGTAATAAGGAAAATATACATAGTTAAATGAGTGAAAATGACCATGATACTGCTATAATCAAACCTCTATTACAACAACATAAAAATCCTTGACTGGATCATCCATGCTTGAGTGTTTTAAACAATTTTAAAAGAAAAATATGAAATTAAAGAGAGAACTGACTTGTATTAACATGAAAGTCTCAAATTGATTACATAACCAAAGAACAAATCTGGCAGAATAAACATTACAGATGGGATCTCCTCTCAACCAAATACCTTTAATAAAACTCAAAACTACATACATATACTAAAAAATTCGCCCAACATAGGTGTGCTCGAGATTCTCGTTCAATACCATACGTCTGTGTCTTCTTAGTCAGAATGTGCATGCAGTTTCCTCTGCACATGCCTTCCCCTATCATACGCAAGATCTACTCTGTCATTCTTTTTTTCCTTTCCATTTATGTAGGGAGATGATGTCTCAATTGTCGCCTTACTTTCATGACATGTCTGTATCGGGATCAAGACGGGTCGCACTCTGAACTTCACCATCTGGAGCTTTGTTGGATTCTTGCAGGGAGGACTTGGCAGGCAGTCATGGATGCTAATGATAGGGAGCTGATGAGATGAATGGGACTACGTGGGTGCCAAAATATCAAATCAGACCCCCAACCTAGGATAAACACAATTTATGGGTTTTTAAGCCCCTTTTCTCACATTTTGACCAAGGTGCCACTTCCTTAGGGAAAAAAAAAACCCTTACAATAATATGTGTTAACATTAGGCTCCATGGGGGATAGAGTCCTCACTGTGAGGCTCTAAGATATTCAGTAGTTCCAGTCACCTTTTTCATTGGGCTATGTAGTCAATCTCAAAACATCTTGCTGAGGAAATACAGATTGACAAGAACATTATTCTAAAAATGAAAGAAAAACACATGGGCTCCAAAGTATATTATTTACGTACATCCTAGACTAATCAAATTTTACACAGTACTAGGTGAAATCAAACTTCCACCATAGCCACTCAAGAAACTTCCTAGCTACCAATTTGTTTACTTTGTCAATGATTGATAACAGAGAATGCAACAGTGACAACAGAATAATTACATTCTTCAACTTTCCTCCTAATGATGAGGTCAGGATAAAGATAGGCAGCTTTAAAACATGAAGGAAATACAACTCCATGTATTCCTTCATAGGCTCATAGGACAAGTGACAAACTTCAGAAAATTTATAATAGTCATCCTTCTCTACTACACAGTTGCTCACACATTGTTGGATTTCTCTAGCAAGCTCAGGTGGGTGAGAGGTTGATGCAGGTTGACTGACCTCAAATGATGGATTCTCACTTACAGGCTCTAGACAAGAGATAAAATTTCCCTTCTGTTGCTCCTTTTCTTCTTCATATCTCTCCCAAGGATCAGATTCATAATCATCATAAACGGGAACCATGGGAAATCTATGCTCTCCATCATGGTGCTCAGGATGGTTGATTTCCTCATAATATTTTTCTTTAATGAATAGAGGATAAGTCTCTGCTGTATGTTCTTGGAAATCCTGCATATCCAACCCAGAATCTGATTCATAGCTGTCATATACAGGTTGGATGCTCCCCATGTCAACAAATTGTGATGCAGGGCTCTGCTGCTCCTCATATGAATAATCATCAAAGATTGAAACAATAGGTACATCAGGATCAAAATGCAAGGCCTCTACAACTATGAACTCTTCATCATCATCCTCAATAGAGCTGCTAAGAACATCTTCTTCAAGGAATGGAAAATCCTTTGCGCTTTCCTCAAATTTGAACCTTTCTATCTCGAAAAAGAGTGATTTTACTATCTCCACCAGCCTACCCAAAGAATATTCTTCCTCATTATGGTCCTCATTAGACACAACCATATCTTGATCATGGTCTTCATATTCCTCACAACAATTATGACAAATAAACTCAGAGGGATAAAACTTTTGACAATGCTTATTGAAAACTGCATGAAATTCTCTAAGGGAGGAAATGCTCACAGGAGGTAAGGAATGATACCACTCATGAGCATATCCTTCTAATGAGATCATGAACATTTTTAATAATACATCCTCATGATGTATCTCCCATTGATTCATGAGTTAATGAAACTTACAAAGATGCTGAGAAAGATTGTCCTCTTTACACTCTCCAAGTATGGGAAAATAATCACCCCATTCATCCACAGTAGGGACAACATTAGAAAAACTAGGAACACCAGAAAAATTAAAACGAGAAAACCTCTGAGCCAAGATTATTTCCATTTCAGACTAGTGGAGTCATAAATTGATTCTTTAACCATGGAGTTGCCAGGTGAATGATATGTAGAATGAGCGTGTTTGGTCTTTGTTCACCATCAAAGATCAGATCTGATCATTGTGTTCTCCCAGGGGGTATAGTTGTAGCCAGAGGCAACCACACTGAAACCATGGAGTCACCACAACATAATCACTAGGTGAAAATACAATCTTCAATGGTTCTGATATTTGATGCACCTCTAGAATTAGAATCTCATTGTCGTTCTACCCAAAGAAATGTCTTCAATTCGTTCCCCAACAATGGCGCTAGAAATGTTAGCACCATAAGTCGCCTTCAAATTGCAGAAAAGGAAAGCCCTATACCCATCATAGTTATATGGTGTATGTTGGTTTGTATGGATGAAGGTCAATGGACAAAATTGAAAATCTGAATGATGTTCAACACATAACTGGACATGAAATGCACAGGGATGTGAGGGCCACATTAAATTAAGTAAGGAAAATGATTTAAAGCGAGAGAAGAGGGAAGACTTAGTGAGAAAGGTGAATGAGACTTCTATGGTAATCCGACCTTCTAGCAGCTCGGAGATGGAAAACTCAAAATCAAGAGCAGTCTTGAGCTTAATATCCATACACTGAAATATGTTGCAAGAAACACAATTATAGCAACAGCATGATCAAACCTCCATCATCCTGCAACTGCAACAGCTCGACTGGATCTTCCATGCCCGAGCCATTCAATGTAATAAGGAAAATATACATAGGTAAATGAGTAAAACTAACCATGATACTTCTATAATCAAACCTTCATTACATCAGCATAACAATCCTTGACTGGATCATCCATGCCCGAGTGTTTTAAACAATTTTAACATACAAAAATGAAAGGAAACAAAGAATTGACTTCTATTAACATGAAAGTCTGAAATCGATTACATAACTAGAGAATAGTTCTGGCAGAATAAACATTACATATGGAAGCTCTGCTCAACCAAAGACCTCTTATAAAACTCAAAACTACATACATATACTCAAAAATTTGCCTAGCAGAGGTGTGCTCGAGCTTCTCATCCAATGACATATGTCTGTGTCTTCTCAGTTAGACTGCGCATGTAATCTCCTCTACGCATGCCTTCCCCTATCAAAAGAAAATATCTTCTCTACCAATCCTTTCTATCTTTCCATTTATGTGGTGATACGATGTCTCAACTGTCACCTTACTTTCATGAACTATCTACATCGAGATTAGGATGGTCTGCACTTTGAACTTCACCATCTGGAGATTTGTTGGATGCTTGCATGGAGGACTTGGAATGTAGATGTGGACGTTGATGATAAGGAGCTAATGAAATGACTGGGATTGTGTGGGCACCAAAATATCAAATCAGACCCTCGACTTAGACTAAATGCCATTTGTGGGTTTTTAAGCCCCTTTTCTCACATTTTGACCAAGGTGCCACTTCCTTAGGGAAACCAACCCCGCTTAAAATAATATGTGTTAATATTATGAATAGTAATCATCAAACTCCTTGCTTCAATATTCACCTCCATTGTCTAATCTGAGACACTTCAACCTTTTTCCTGTCTCATTCTCAACCAAATCTTTCCATTTCTTAAAAGTATAAAAAATATCAGATTTTTGTCGAATGCAAAAAAACCAAGTTTTTCTAGTTGCATCATGAGTAAAAGTAACATAATAATGAGAGCCACCAAGAGATGATACCTAATATGGTCCCCATACATCTATATGCACAATATATAACCTTTCACTATTCTTTTCTTCTGAGACTCTGAGAAATATGACTCTCTTTTGTTTTCCATAAACACAATGCTCACAAAAATCCAAATCAATTTGTTTAAGATCTGGCAACAAATTTCTTTGTGAGGTATCTGCATCTGCTTCTCACTCATGTGTCCAAGCCTATGATTCCACAGTGTTGTATCCACTCGTATATAATCTAAAGAGATAGAATAATCAATATTACCAGTAAATGAATGCAGTGTGCCTACCTTCTCTCCTTTTTCTATAACCACTGATCCTTTAGTGACATTCTACTCCTTATCTGGAAATATAGATATACAACCTTCACTTTCCAACTTACCTATTGAAATTATATTTTTCCTTATATCTGGAGCATGTGTTACCTCTTTCAACAACCATTGGTTTCCATTCCTTTTCTTTATTTTTACCTTTCCCATTCCAACAATTTTGCATGATGCATCATCACCCAAATGAACCTGTCCAAAATCACCTTGAACATAATCTAGAAAATGTTTCATGTGGGATGTGGCATAAAATGAAGCCTCAGAATATACCACCCAAGAATTAGAAATATTATATAAAGAAATAATCAAAGCATCTTGTAACACATCACCTGTTACATTTGCTCCCTAATTTTTCTCCTATTGTCCATCTCTTTGTTTATTTGGAGCTACGTAGTCTTTCTTCTAATGTCCTCTCTTTCCACAATTACAACACTCTATCTTTCCTAGTTTGTATTTGGATATGCCCCTCCTATAATTCGTGCGGTTCTCTGAGCCCTTTCCTCTATCCTTTTGTCTTTCCCTATTATCCATGCTTAACGCATTACCTGATGTCTCACCTGTGATTTTCCATCACATTTCCTCACTAACGATAACACCAACAACATCATCAAATTTTAAAGTGTTTGAACCAGAGAAAGAGTTACTTACATCCATGACCAAGTTGTTCCATCTTTCTAGCAATGAGCACGAGATAAGAAGATCCCTGACCTCATCATCAATGTTCACTTTTATAGAACTTAGCTGATTAGTAACCATATTAAATTCATTTAAATGATCTTCAACAGACCCACCTTCTGACATATTCATATTAAATAATCGAAATACCTTATTGGACGCCAAGCGTTTTTATTACAGTTTATCTAATGCATCCATCAGCTCCTTAGCTGTCTTTTCTTTCAAAATATTGAAAGCCACTGAAGTTGCAAGGCTCATCCATATCATTCCTAGAGACTTTATGTAAATATCCTCCCATTCTTCATCCTTCATGGTCGTTGCCTTCTTTGATATTCCACCCATTTGTAGGAATATATCCTTCTGATATAAATAATTTTCCATCTTCATCTTCCATAACTGGTAGTTTTGGCTGTTAAATTTCTAGACCCTAAAATTTCCAGCTTCTGCCATTTCTCACACTCAAACCAATAAACCTCTTTTACCATCATTTACCTTTCCTTCTGATACAATTTGTTTAAAAATGGGATCACAATAAAATAAAATAAAATAAATGCGGAAATAAAACACAGAAGATACACAATACAATAGAGACACATATATATGTGGTTCACCTAGTTTGGGCTACGTCCACCAGAGAAATTTCCAGATCCTTCCTTTTTATTATCCAACAAAATGAAGGGATACAACCTACAACACACCCATTGTAACTTCATCTTCTTTCTCTCACAGTCTCCTTTTTCATAATACAATATTCGTAATGATACATAGCTGCAATACAATTCCCTCATAAAAGATGATTTCCTTCTAGGATAAAAAACCCTAACATAACTTATATCATTAGATATGCCATACATTTCAACACCATACCATTTTATGAATCCTCCCTACTCCCTCATAGGGCTACACAACCTCCCGATCAAGGATCTCTGATTCTTGAGTCAAATGACCCTCTAAAAAATTAATGGTCTCCTTCCGTATCTAAACAAAGGCCCTTTTGGCTCCTCGGTGCAGGTCTGATAGCACGCACAACCTTCCCTTTCTCTCTCCTAAGAAATATCAGAGTATTGGGATTTATATCCTTTTTCTAATAAGCCCCGTCTTGATGTGATGTTGGTAGCGACTTCACGTGACCACGCGATTATGCCCCGCCCTCAAAGTTTTAAAGTCTGTGCAACTCCTACCCTCGAAATGCTACAGGATCGTCGATCTTGTGATCTTGATGATACTATCTAAAGTAACAGTTTAGATATGCACTTTTCAAGTCTACGAACTAGATCTACCCCTTCTCGATCAACAGTCGACACCTCTTCACGATTCTGGACTTTCGGGTTTTGAAATCTCAAACCCTGCTTTCTTTTGTACTTCCACCTCTCGGAGCTTATGATATGTAGACACCTATCCTGATCAATAAAAATTCCTACTTTCACGTTAGGTGTTTGACCATTCAACTCAAATCAACAGTCCTGTGAACCCTTCTCGATCGACGGTCAAGATATCCTTCGGGTCTTTGGACTTCTGAGTTCTCAAATATCAAACTTCACCCTTCTTCCCAATGCCTTTTATTCGAAGGCTATAATCTAATGACGCATGTCCTCCTAATATGACAATCGAATATTACTTAAGGTATATACCTAGAGTGCATAGATCTATTCCATGTCTCTCTTAAATCCGATAGCTACGAATCACTTCGATAGTTTACCTGGAGTCCACGGATTCACACCACGTCTCCTCTAAATTTGGCGATCCATATTTACTTCGGATCTTCAGAATTCGACAATATCAGATTTCAACTAAAACCCCACTACACTTTACCCGAAGCTTGTGATCTATTGAGAAGTGTCACCTTACAGATCAACAACTCTCATCTGTTCAACTATTTGGGCTTCGGATG
>JASDQU010754740.1:19819-36755 GCA_032191745.1 Picea mariana
AGATCTAACGATTTAGATTCGTTCAGTGCTCCGTCTCTCCGCGCTTCGAAAATCTCAAGTTTCAAACTTGCCTCCTCCTAGACCCATGGTATCTGAAGGCTCAGATTGTCCCTGGGTGATTCGATGCTTGAAGCTTACCTCGGATAATCTGACGACTCAGATATGTTCCTGCTGATCGGATGGCTAAGATTCTACTTCGGCTCTCCGGCCTTAGAAAATATCAAATCCTCAAACCTTGATGATCTCTCTCTCCTGAATGTGTGAAGCGCTAAGGCTCATGCACCTTACATAGATCATATGGTTGTTGATCCTTTTCTCTATGATCCAACAATCACTGTCTCTCCTCCTCTTGAGCTTATGATTTCTTCCAATTGGAAGATTTATCAGTCTTCAATAGTTTTGAACCTTTTCTCCTCCTAGGAGTCCGACTCTTGGATCGTGTCAACACTTCTGAAACATTTTATCTCTTCTGATATTGATCCTTAAAGGATTCTGACTTCCCATGCACTCCTTGCATTCTCCATATTTCGATAACTCATATCGAAGGATTTCTTGAAAAGAAATTCTTCTTGCGCACGTGGAGTTCCTCTTTTCTAGTTCTTCAACGCTTGGTCGCTTCTTTTCTTTGTGTAATCCTTCTACCTGTTCTAAGTTTCCTTGGTTCTCTCTAAACTCCTCTGAGTCACTATGAGACTCAATCGATGCACTCCTTGCATTCGACATGCACACCTTGCATACAAGTTTCAGAAGAGAAACAATTGAAACTTATCTAGTTTCGTCACAGAATCATACGACCAAATTCTCTAACGATCATACATGAACGAAAAGGAACTAAGCCACACACACAAAATATCACATTCATTCAATCATACATCAAAATGAACACAGTCCAATATTTGGGACAATTTTGTCTATTCTATTCATTATGAAACAAATTACATATATTTCTTCTACTCTAATCTGTTCTACTGATTTCTATCTCTATCTCATGGTCATCATCTAGTAACTTTACAATACAACAACAATTGTATAAGGACTGGATCCACGAGCTCTCATCGTCTTGTCTGTAACCTATCCTATCAAACTCTTAGTGGTTACCTACTCTGTCCTATTACAATAACTAACAGTTATTGCTAGATAAGAAGAGTCAACACTCTACATCTGCAATCCCTTACAGTCCTATACGAATTTACAAACACGACATATTTAAAAATGTTTCTTTCAAAAATATCTCAACAACTTGATTTACTTATCAGTTAATTGCTGATGTGAAACTATGTCATGCTGAGATGTCGTTCCCTTTCCTGCACACCTGCATCTTTGACTTTGAAGGTGATGCTCCTGCATCACCATTCATTTCCATGCCATTCCTTTCCATATGATTCCATGCATTTTATGTTATGTATTTCCATGCCATCCCGTGCCTTTCCATGCCATGCCATTCCATACTATGTCTTTCCATCCAATGCCTTGCCTTTCCTTGCCTTCACTTTACATGCCTTGTCTTTTCCAAGGATGATTTTAGGGGCTAAATTTCGCTCATGGGATAATTCTCCATGGTTTTTCCAAAAACGAGATTTTCTATTTTAAAAATGATTTGCCCAAATTATATAGGATAAAATGATTTTACCTTAAAAATTGCCAAAATTTTATAAAAACTATATAAAATACTTAGAAATTTGAATATTTTTACAAAAATATTGCCAAACATTTATAGTTAACATATGAAGGATTAGTAAGATTTTCCAAGTTTTCTACATTTTAAAATAAATTTCCATTCTTAAAATCATCCTTGTTCTCCATGCCATGCCTTTCCATACCATGCCATTCCTTTCCATTCCATGACTTTCCATACCATTCCATGCCTTTCCATGCCATGCATTTCCATACCATTCCTTCCCATCCCATTCCTTGCCATGCCATGCCATGCCTTGTCATGCCTTCACTTTCCATGCTTTCCATTTTCCATTCCATACCTTTCCATACCATGCCATTCCTTTCCATACCCTACCTTTCCATACCACACCATGATTTTCCATACCATTCCATTCCTTTCCATTCCTTCACCTGGCATGCCTTTCCTTCACTTTCCATGCCTTTCCTTGCATTCACTTTCCATGAGAATATCAAGGTTATAACTTAAGATCTCTTTATTCATATATCTAAGGTATCATATATTTGTCAAACATGGATTATCATAATAAATAGGATTTACCTATACCAACATGTTGCATTTCCATACCAACATGTACCAGAAAAACTTGAGGAGGTCAGTTACAACTCGTGGTAAAACTCAAACCAAGAATCAGATGGGAGAACCGTCAGTTCAATTAAATCCAAAGCACTAGATTTCATCTACTAGTGCCCCACTATTGTCATTCTGTCCTTTGGAAAACTATTTGTTAGAGTATCTTCGACACTACAATTTTTCTCAATGAGGCATAGTGCAATTTCTGGAGAGGAGGTTGGTTTTCAAGAAAATTATGTCGAGCATTTGTGAGTATTGTAGTTGCATGGGCCTTAACCAAACAAACTTGTGGGAGCTTACGAAACTCTATTATGCAGCTTGGTTTGGATTTTATGCCCCCAGACCAAATTGGTCAGATGTCCCTGAATGGCTTGAGGAGGTGAGTTGCAACTAGATATAAAACTCAAAACGAGATTCGAATGGGAAAACTGTTAGTTACATTGGATCCAAAGCAAAAAGTTTCAACTAATTGGGACACTCTGTTATCATTCTATCATCTGGAAAATCATTTGTTGGAGTATCTTCGATACTAGGGTTTTTGTCAATGAGGCATGGTGCAATTTCTCAAGAGGAGATATATTTTTAAGAACAATATGTTGAGAATTTGTGGGTAGTGTATTCACATGGGCCTTGGAAAAATAGACTTGTGGGAGCTTACGAAACTTCGTTATGCCTCTCGGTTTGGATTTTATGCCCCTGGAAAAAATTGGCCACATGTCCATGAATGGCTTGAGGAGGTGAGTTTCAACTCGAGATAAAACTCAAACCGAGACTTGGATGGGAAAACTGTCAATTGAATTAGATCCAGATAACCTGTTTTCAGCTAGTAGGGCCCCTCCACTATCATTATATCCTCCAAAAACCATTTTTTGGAGTGGCTCCGGCACTAGGGTTTTGCTCAATGAGGCATAGTGCAATTTATGAATAGGAGGTCGATTTTCAAGAAAATTGTGTCGGAAATTTGTGGGTAGTGTATTCATGTTGGCCTTGGCCAAATAGACTTGTAGAAGATTACAAAACTCCCTTATTCCGCTCGATTTGGATTTTATTCCCTTGGAACAAATTGGCCACATGTCCCTGAATGGCTTGAGGAGGCGAGTTGGAACTCGCGATAAAACTTGAATCGAGACTCAAATGGGAAAAATTTGAGTTTCATTTGATCCATAGCACCAAGTTTCATCTAGTGGGTCCCCTACGTTGACATTCCTTCTTCCAAAAAATTGTTTGTTGGAGTATCTCCGGCACTAGGGTTTTGCTTAGTTCTTATTAAATATGTTTGACAATTTAACACCTTGTTAGGCTAGACATGGAAAGGAAAGTCAAGTCAAGGCATGGAATACTATGGTAAGGAATGGTATGAGAAGTCATGGCATGGAAAGGAAAGGCATGGCATGGCATGGAAAGGCATGTCATGGAAAGTGAAGGAAAAGAAACGCAAGCCATGGCATGGAAAGTGAATGTAAGGAAAGGCATGGAAAGGTTGTTAAATTTTTGGGTAGCAACAAAAGATATTCTTATTGTATTGTAATTATTCATGTCAGCCCTATTGTGCCTTTGTAAAGTGTCATCTGTCAAGTCGTCCCTATTGTGCCAAAGTAGAAAGGTCAAATATATTTTATAAAGTGTATTTTGTAAGGTTGGCCCTATTGTTCCCTAAAAAACTATCAGGTCGACCCAAACCTAATTTTAGGCTGGAAAAACTAGTATCTATAAGAGAGGCTAGTGCCTCATTTGGAATAACATACAACAAAATCTCTCTAGTCAAGAAGAGAAGTGCACAAGTCTTAGAGGGAGATGAGAGTGCAGCTCGGAGGTGATTTCGTGGAGGATCTTGATCTATCTCTTGAGTTTATCTTGATTATGTGGTCTGCTACTCTTCCATAGTCAAGGGTTTGAGAAGGATCTTCTACTTTGTTATTTCTTTCTTGGAGAGAGGCATTTTTCTTGGTAAAATATTGTGTAGGCTATGGATGTCTCTCTTTCATTGATCATTTATATGCATTTACTGTGCTAATTGTTTAAAAGTTTAAGAACACTAATCTAGTTAACTGCTTGAGACGAAAATTCAACATGGTATCAAAGTTGGCCTGAAAGAATCCATTTTCATAGCACAAACAAGCTCGCTGAACAAAACAAATATATAGGAATCCTCTCCTAACCCTAACACACCTTCTTCCTGGAACATTTTTCAGTTTGGACAAGTTTAAGAAATTAGGGTTTCTACATAAAAACTAGAAGGTGATGTCATCCACCTTGCTGAAGGATGTTGGGAAAAGTAAGACCGTCTAGGATCTCTCCCTAGGAGGGCATAGGTAGTCCCTTGATCATAATTCCAAAATCCAAATTTTGAAAAATTAGGGTTTCTTCATAAACCCTAAGTCAAGGTAGTTGTAGAATAATTTCAACTTGGCTTAGCGCACTCTCTGAGTGATGCTCATTTTAGAAGATAATGAACTGGAAGGATTTGTTAAAGAGGAAGTTTCATAACTAGAGGGAGTTGAGTCCAAGGAAAAACACAAGAAGAGCTTGGTCAAGGAAAAGGGAATCATTGCATATTCCATCAAGGATCACTCGAGTCCTCACATATATTCTTTGATAACTCCCAAGAAGATGTTTGATGCCCTATCCAAATTGAATGAAGGAAATAACATCAATGAGAAGATGTCATGAAGAACACAGCTCAAGAGTCTGAAAATGCATAACTCATAAAATATTTAATCATACTTCACAAGCGTATTGCATATTAAGGAGAAACTTGAATCCATTAGATATAATGTAGAAGAATTTGAACTTGTCATGACGACCTTGAATTGTCTCCCAAGATAATGGGAATATTTCATTCAAGGGATATGTTCTAGAATGAATCTTATGAAGTTCAACAGACTGTGGGAGAATTGTACTTGGGAAGAAGCAAGGATGGAAAAACGTGAAGAAAAACTAGCAGATGATGATCGATCCTTAGCAGCACATGCAGGAAAATGAAAGAGTAAGAAGGAGGATCATTCCCATTTCCACTAGAAGTCACAAAAATCATAAAAGGGACAAAAGTACTACTCTAAGGTTAGATGGTTCATTTGTCAGAAATTTGAACACATTGCAAGGTTTTGTCCCAACTCGAAAGATAAGGTCATAAAAGTACAGTATAAGAGATATCACACACATGTCATAGAAGAAATCAAATCTGATATAAAAGAACTCAAACATGATACAGAAGGATTCACCTCATAAGGTGAAACTAGGTGATGATTACCAGTACTCAATCAAAGGAGTAGGAGAAGCAACTTACATATTGGATTCCAGAAAACCTATGAAGATGAAGGATGCGCTATATGTTCCTGGATTGAAGAAGAACCTCCTTTCCATCTCAACACTAGATGGGAAAGGATTCAGATTTGCATTTGTAGATAGTGAAGTACTTATGTGGAAAAAAGGAAAAACCATTGACAATGCAGTAGTGATTGGTGTCCAAGAAGGAGGCTTGCACAAATTGAAGGGACACTCATATTCAACACTTGTACATAAAACAATAACTCCATGCGAACTATGGCATAGAATATTCTCTCATATACACTACAAGGAATTACTGATCATAAGAAACATGGTGATAGGTTTACCAGAGATTCGAGTAAACCATGAAGGCATATGTAAGGGATGCGCACAAGGAAATAACGTGAAGATCCCATTTCCAAACAATGACAACAAAAAAAAGGGAGCACTGGACATAGTGAATTCATATGTACATAGTGAATTCATATGTATGTGGACCAATGTCATCAAATGCATTAAGAGTGTATGTATAATATGTCTCATTCATTTATCATTAATCACGTAACACATGGATTTTTTTCTTTAAAAATAAAAGTGATGTATTTAGAAAATTCAAAGATTTCAAATCTCTTGTAGAAAATATCTCTGAAAGAAAAATAAAGACTCTGAGGTCAGACAATGGAGGATATTTCACCTCTGATGAATTCAATACATTCTGCAAGGAATTTGGGATTAAGAGGGAGCTCTCTACTCCCTAACATCCTCAGCAGAATGGTGTGCCAAAGAAAAAGAACAAAACAATCATGGAAGTAGTGAAAGACATGATCCATGAGTAAGACTTACCAATGCATTTATGGGAATAAACAACTAGGACTATTGTATATGTTTAGAACATAAGTCCTCATCGAGTACTTGGGAACAAGACACCAGAATAGACATTTACATGTGAAAATCCAGAGGTCATCTATATAAGAATATTTAGTTGTCCAATATATCTACATGTCTCTAAGGACAAGAGATCCAAGTTGGACCCTTCAAGAAAGAAGGGTATATTTTTTGGATACAACGAGACATTGAAGGCATACAAATTTTACATCCCTGATCACTAGTAGATTGAGACTAGCATAGATGTTACCTTCGATGAGGATGCAACCTTTAATAGATTGAGACATAACCATACAGATGAGGTTCATGATGAGGAACCCATAGCTCCTAGAGTTGCAAATATAGATGCAGGAACTAATGTAGTACCATAAGAACATGTTTCAAAAGAACATCATAATGTGGTAGAACCACAAAGACCTACAAAGACGACTACAAAGAAGAGAATGCCATCTTGGCATTGTGATATTATTCATGATGTAGAAAAATATTGAGCCCCAGATGGATATTTTAAGGAAAGAAATAAACCATGACCATATTCCATCTATGTAGCATTGTTGAGAGACATCATTGATACAGATCCTACCAGATATGAAGAGGTTGTAGAGAATAAAGAATGGAAGGATTCCATGATTGAACATTACCAGTCAATCATTAAGAATGACCTCTGGGATGTGGTCCCAAGAACAAACGAACGTAAAATCGCCAGTTCCAGGTGGATTTACAATATAAATCATGCAACATATGGCATCATATATAAATACAAGGAAAGGTTCATGTCACAAGGTGTCTCCCAGAATGAAGGAATAGATTATGAGGAGACATTTTCTCCTCTCGCGAGCTAGACTTTGAGTAGGACCATTCTTGCAATAGATGCAGTGATGAAATGGAAGGTACATTATATGGATGTGAAGAAAACCTTCCTAAATGGAATAATAGAAGAGGAAGTGTATATGGGCAGCCACAATGATTCGAGAAACATGACATACATTCACATGTGTGTAGGTTGAACAAATCCTTGTATGGGATGAAGAAATCTCCCAGAGCTTGGTATGGCAGGATAAACAATTTCCTGATGAGCTTGGGTTTCACCAAGGGTACCGCAGATTCAAACCTTTAATTCAAGGTTGTGGATAGTGAAACTATGATATTGCTACTATACGTGGATGATCTGTTTCTAACAGGGAACGGGAATCTCATCATTAGGAATAAGAGGAAAGTTGTTGTAGAATTTGAGATGAAGGACCTAGGCATGAGACTAAAGGTATGGAAAATATTGGATGGGGTTTTCCTGAACGAAGGAAAATATATAGTGGATATATTGAAGAGGTTCAGGATGTTGGAATGTAAGGCCATATCTACACCGATGTTGGAAATCTTGAATTTGTTGTGTGATACAACTTCAGATACAATGGATTCCACCATATATAGGTAAATTATTAGTTTTTTGATGTACTTGATGAACACGACACCATATATATGTTTTTTGGTGAACACATTAATTTAGTACATGGTTGAGCCTATACGTGTTCACCTGATTGCGACAAAACATGTGATGAGGTACCTAAAGGGTACAATTGATTATGGACTCAGATATATCTTGGATCATGAGATAAGACTACGAGGATACACAAATTCAGATTGGAAAGGAAGTATCACAGACCAAAAGAGTACATATAGATGTTGCTTCAGGTTGGGATTAGTTATGATCTCATGGCTTAGTAGGAAGAAGACTTATGTGTTGCTTAGTTCTACATAGGCAGAGTATGCAGTAGCATGTTTAGCTTGTGGTGAAGCAATGTGGCTTCATAAGTTGATTGTAGGATTGTTTGATATCGAGTTAGAGGCAACTTGTATATTTTGTGACAATCAGAGTTTCATAAAGTTGTCAGGAAACCTAGTGTGTCATCACAGGTCCAAGCATATCGAGATCAAGTACCATTATATTTGAGATATGGTACAAAAGGGAGAAGTGAAGTTCTAGTATGTTCCTACTAACGAGCAGATAAAAGAATTGTCAACTAAGCCTCTGTCGAGAGTGAAGTTTGAGTACTTTAGAGACAAGATTGGTGTGATCCATAATTACTTTCCCTTGTGATATGGAGTGATGTGTTACAAATGCGAATCTAGGTGCAACATAGTGTGGTGCAATAACATCAGGTCCATTTTCGGGCATCGACTGTCACACCAGTCATCCTAACCTCACACAATGTTAGTAGATGTGGATCCTTAGGGGAGGGAGTGTGTTCCCATATTCAGTAAGTTTAAATCATGGATCCTTTAGGGAGGGTGTAGTTCTTTGATAGCTAGAGGGACAGCCTATGTGGTTGGAGGATGACTATCCTAAGGCTAGTGGTCGGACTATGGGCCAAATGATTCCTATCCTGGGGTGAGATGGGTAGTGTGTGCACACTAAATCACCTAACCCTTGTGGGTAGATGTCTATTCTATGTGGGGCCAAAGGATTGGTGTTCCAACCAGGGTACTAGCTTGGGGATAGTAGCCGAACTTTGGGCTAGATAGTTTCTAGAAAAAGCTAGATTCCCAACATTGTGTGAGCTGGAAGAAATCCCCGCCATGACTTCTGATCCCATTGATGAGATGTTGGTAATGTAGTGGATGCATTCTGTACTTTTGGAAAAATTCCTATGACATATAGATTCATGAAAATACAACAAGACAATAACCAGGTGTAAAAAAGTGCAGAAGTAGTGATGATGATCGTGCCGATAAGAATACCTTCCTTGCTAAGAGAGAGTATTAAATTTTTTAGTAGAATCATGTTGATGCGTCCTAAATCCCTTTAGTTCAACAGAAAGAACCAAAACCATCGCCAAGGCCCAATTAGACTCTACAACGTTTAATGGTGGAATGGTTCTCCAGATCCCGTGATCTAGCCAATTAATCATTGGGATTTACATTTTCCTGCGAAGACATCTCCTTTAGTTGGGACTTTCTCTTTTTGTATTTTCTCTTAGGTGGAAATGAAGTAATATTGTAAGCCGATATAAACCAAATTGGCAACAAAATAGAATTAAGTTTAACTACTGGAGAAGAGGTTGAGCTTGGGATAACCCGTTACTCAAGCATACAGACAACAATTCTATACCACAAGGCTAGTAATAATACGTTAACCATGTGAGCTTCCAATTACTGTCTAAGATACTAATTATTAGAAAGAAAACACATATGCAATAAAACAAAGGCAAGAAGAATAATCTACCTACTTTAATCATCCATCACACGATAAAAAAATGATTCATCTTCATCATTAAAGTAAAGAAAAACAAAATATTGCACCAAATAACTTCACAATAGATTAAATAACTCTTACTCATTACAACATCATTCATGAAATGAGATAGGAAATAGTTCTTCTCCACATCCAATCACACATGCATTTGATGAAAATAACTTTGTCTCTGGTCCAGAAGGACTTCTCTATTAATGGTATCTCGGAAATAATTCTTGAAAAAAAACAAAACAGAAGATTTTCTTGCAACAACCATCGACCTTTAACTAATTGGTCCATGCTCTTATTTATAATGTAATATTAACTAAAAATAACGGCTAAGTGTAGTTAAAAAAAAACAAAAAATCACCATGTGGCATTCTCTCCTAATAGTTTTCCAACAATCATCTCAAGATATCCCTTCAAAAGGGTGAATTTTCTCATGCTCCGACCAATTGATTAATATTTGCTCGCAGGTTTGGGCCCATGGAAATCTGTGTTGTTCCATTGGAGCTGCATAAATTCCTCAAACCTCCACCGCATGCTCCCGGTACTTCACCAAACTGGTGTTTAATTGTTGTAGCACAGTCTATGCTCTAATCGGATGTTCCATAAATCGTTGCACTTGTCATGGCAATGTGTCAGTCACCTTCACTAGCTCTTCGACCCATAATGAATCTTGCTTGGTATGCGATTCGACTATGTCACACAAGTTGACAAAGTCATCGGGGGTGCCAAACTTTGGGAGTCTGATATCCTTCATTGCTTTGTTGATTTTATCCCAATGTTTCTCACATTTGGCCCACTTCTCTTGAATTTCCCGGTGTGGTTCCTAAGACATATTATCCCAGTACTCAGATGATCGCTTCATGCGATCAAGATTTCTTTTTCCCAAGATCTAGATGTCATGTTCTGCTTTCTCTCTGACCTATTGGAATGCATCAATGTATTTGATTCTCTCTACGGCTTGCTTCTCCCTTTCATACCACCACTCCATATCCTTGCAGGTTGCGAGTTCCATGAGAGTGTCTTCCTGGAGCTTAGCTATTTTCACAGAAAAAGGGTGTCGCTCATGTGTGAACTTGTTGTAAGCCTCTTTGAACTCACTTCTTAGGTATACCACGGTCTAAGTGGTGCTCTGATAGTATTCAACTAGTTGGCACACATGTTCTAGTTCATATAGGGTGGTAGCCAACTCCTTTTCATCTCATTTGGCTCTGTCCCGAGTGGCTTCTGAAATCACCATCCCCATTCCAAGAAGCTTTGATGTTCGAACATTTTCTATTTTTATCAAATTCTCATTTGTAGTAATGAGGATGGAGCGATCTAATGTTATACTCCTTTTCTTTGTGGTTATTTGGATGATGGCCTTCCTCTTTCGATCATAGGGGATTGCATAAATATCGGCTACCTTGTCCACAGGTTCGGGAATCTACTGATCACCCCATGTGAGTGTCTTTCCAATATTTCCAGTAGTGTATATCTATTCAAGGTCAGGTTCTTGAACTTCCTCGTTGTGCTTCGAGGGCCCAAAATCTGTGTGTAGCTTGTCGGGGATCTGAGTGTCAATTAAAATAGAGGCATCAAGAAAAGACTCGATACTTACTTGTTCATCGACCATTGAAACATCGATTTCCTTTTGCGGGGATCCTTCCTTTGGCTCATCCAGTTCTGACTTGTCCTTTGGATTGTCTGCTCGGGTTTCCGGTGCATCACGCCTCTTGGTGTCGAGAACACTTTCAGCTTCTATTTCCTTTTGTGGGACCTCTTTGGTTTGGACCCTGGGATCAGAAGAAGAAATATTTTCAGGTCCCTTTTCTTCTTGGACAGTTACAGGGGTTCTGAGAGATGCCTCTAGGCTCTCATCATCACTATATATATTTATAAACTCACTCAAAGGATTAGGCGAGCTTCTTTCTACTGATACTGGACCTATCTCTAGTTGAGTCGTCACACCTGTCGATGATCTGACCGATGGAATTGTGGATTCAAGGTCATCTGACCCATTGATGTTACAAAGGTTTATGAAATCAAGGCCACTAGGCCTCGACAGGCTTTCTTTTGGACTATCAGTCAGAAGCCTTGGCATCCTAATGAGGCCTGGGTTATCCTGCATCTGATTCATCATATGTTGGGCCTATTGATACATGAGTTCCCCTCTCTCCTGTGCATCTCAAGCCTCAGAGAATTTTCTATCTTGTATCAGGGTCACCTGGGAAAACTTTGTTGTTTTGGTGACCTCCTAAGGAGCTTCCACCACTTCAATTGATTCAGATGCTATCATTTCTTCTTTGGCCCTAAGAACCTCTTGAGTTGATTGTTCCAAGACTAATTCTTGCTCAGCCCAACTCATTTTTTTGAACCTGGTTTCCTTAAGGTCAACCATCCTTGCCACCACCGCATTCCATTTTTGAGCATTTTCGTTGAAAATCTCATCTTCAAACCTGTCATGGGCATATCGCCAGGAATATGATACTTGTGATGTGTGCTTCAGGACTAGTCCCTTTGGGTTGTTCTTGCGAAAATGACCAGTCTGGAATCAAAAATCTAATTGGCTTAATCCTTATTGCTTGGACTGCGCAATGTCCTTTACAATGTAGAAACCAATATGAAATCCATTGGGTATGAAGGCCCACTTCTTATCTTTTACCAAAGTAGCATTGTAACCTTGTAAGATGGTCTGATAGCAAATTTCCCCTACCACTAATTGATCGGGGACATATATAGGCAACAGATGAGGTGCTATGATGGTGCTGAAAATCTTGATGTAGGTATCACGCTCATCCAAATAGCAATGGCCAACTTTTGATACAATCCTTTTGGCTGCATCCGACAGCCTTGGGTACTCTTTCTTGAACAACAAAAAATAAATACGTGTGATAAACTAATCCCAGATGAGAGAGTAGGATTTCTCTTACCTGTTCTCTCACAAGATGTCGAAATACACATGGACCCGGAGATCTAATGTGTGCCAACTCAAGTTCATTCCAGAAAATACATTTATGGAACAAATGACATCCACTATATAAGAAGCCATATAGAAGGATGGTTTTTCTCCCTCTTTTGGCATTTGATCCTGTCATATGCAAGTGCTCAGATGTTTAGATATGACGGCACCCCAGTTAAAACCTATTTAGGAAATGGCTACAGTATAAGCTAGAGGCATTCAAGCCTCTGAAAAACCTGGATCAATCTGTTTCCCCATGCAATCGGCAGAGGAGGTCCATTAGATAGATGTATGGCTCCCTCAGGTTAGCAGTCAGGTACCATCTAGAGGTCTGATTGGTGAACGTTTTATCCTCTCTTCACCATGACGCCATCGCCTTGCTAGTGTTGTGTTTGTCATAGAATCTTACAACAAAATCGATGTTTATTCGTTCTTCTGATCCTCTTATCTTGTAGTAATTATACACTTCCATTAGGGGGAAAACCCCGACACATCCACCACAGTTGTCATTAATAAAAAATATTTGTGTGTCAGTGTGATCAATAATCCATATTAGGAGTTCTATGTAGGGGAATACCGGAGTCCTTCTCACCACCATGTGAAGATAATCCTTTCAGACATTCGAGAGGACTTCATCGTCGAGTCTCCTCGTATCGAGATCATTGTGTGGGGTATATTCAGGGAATTCCTCCTGCTTGATTCTCTTGAAAAGTTCTTCCCAGCGTAGGAATACTATTTTGGTGTTGATGTTTTCCTATGTGTCTCCAAAGGCTGGAGGTTGAATGAAAGCCTTCTTGGTGGCTATTTTGATGACGGGCATCAGACTTGGAGAGAATTCCAATTGTCTTACAACCGTTGGGGAAGAACCTTCTCCCACCTCTGGTTCCTATAGCTTTGGTGCTCTTGGATATTTCCTGGTGGTAGGTTTCTTTGGAGGCATTGTTCCTGCAACCAAAAATGATCTTTAGGCATGTGTACAGAGTAAAATTGAATAAAACGTAAGAAATGAATCATAAAAGATCCATAGATCAGTACATACCTATAATTCTTACTAAACCTATTGTTTAATACTCATTGGGCCTTGGATGCTTTCCCCATATTGCTCGTCTTGCTTCTGTAGATGTTCCAAACTACCTTGCGCACAGAATAATATTGTTTACAATAATTCAAAGGATTTAATGGGGGAGATCCTACCAGTCGCATCAACCAATTAATTTGAGTGATGGGTGAAATTCAAAACAACCTACCACCGAATCTTTGCAAATAAATTCTACGTGAGTTGATGGTGGGGTGCGGAGGGTGATGCAATGTATCAACACGTTCAAATGGTCCTTTTGATTCGTACATGAATTAGCAACTAATGCAGGATTTTTGAATTAATTAGTTCTTTAAATGCTTTGGATCCATCGTATCTTAGAGCTAAAATGTCCCATCGTGTTTCTTTCTTAGTGGGAAGATTGGGAATCAGCGATATCCTTATGTATGTTTCCATTGACATACTCCGAAGAAAACCTTCGACACCGATCGATTTCTTCATACAATGTTGACGTGGAAAAAATGGTTTGGGGTATGATGAAATGAAGACCGATGACTTAACTCACGAGTATTAATAGGATTCAGATCTCTCTTTTAATTTCGTTCTCCTAAACTAAGCCTGGGGATTGCCGATGCCGAAAATATATCGAGTGTCAGCGATTGGGGAAAACCCTATTGCATACTTTCCTCTGGGTTAGTTCCTTCGAAAATTCTCGATGTCGAAATATTTTGGGAATTGGGAATCGGGAAAAAAAATTTAGCATCATCGAAAAGTTCGTCATGGTTTGATTTTCTCTGGCTCTGATGAGCACGTCGGGTATCGTTTATCACTGATAAAATTTATTTCTTTTGAAGTATTTACTCTTTTTTCCTTTTCCCAATGCCAAAAGGTATCGACAGTTGGTGATCTCCACAGTGATTCTAATCACGAAAGAAGACTCTTGTCTGTCGATGCCAAATTTCTTAAGCATGTCAGGAGAAGTTTGTTGGCTATCTTATTCCTTATTTAAATGTTAAATCTTTTAAGTCAAGGATTTTCATAGTTTCAAGAAAAAATTTCAAAGACTTAACGAGACTCAAAAATGGTAATCAAATGCAACATTTTCCAAAATGGAGATGAATCAGACAATGCAAAGAGATCAAGTGGTACCCAAAATGTAAAATTGGACATAGACTTTTATGGTATGTTGAGTGCTCAACACAGCGGAAGATATTCTTATTGTATTGTAATTATTCATGTCAACCCTATTGTGCCTTTGTAAAGTGTCAAATGTATTTTATAAAGTGTCATTTGTCAAGTAGGCCCTATTGCGCCAAAGTAAAAGGGTCAAATATATTTTATAAAGTGTATTTTCTAAGGTCGGCCCTATTGTTCCCTAACAAACCGTTAGGTCATACCAGACCAAATTTTAGGTTGGCCAAACTAGTATTTATAAGAGATGCTAGTGCCTCATTTGCTGTAACATATGACACTGATCCGAAAACGGATCCAGAAGCCTGCTAGGGCTTAAAAATGCTCAAAAATGAAAGTGCTCGGAATGCGACGAAACCTAGGCCATTGCGTCCGTCTCATCTTCCTGATTCCGGTGGTATATTTACTTCGTCAAACGGAGTCCATATGGAGGAGATATCGTGTTCTGTCCGAAAAGTCAAACAGGCAAAAAAGGGGATGACTGTACATTCCGTACAATCCACGTGGCAGGGTCGTACATATGACGTGGCAGGTCCATACAGCTGACGTGGCAGGGCCGTATAGCTGACATGGCAGCATCAGAAAGTGACACGTGGCAGATCATACGAAGGACACGTGGCATCACCAGGACGCGACACGTGTCATACGGATTTGGCATATTTGGCGTACGATCGGACCAGTTATGAAGTGACACATGTCACCACTCACAGGGTGACACATGCCAGGATGATGTCAGCATGATGACATGGCAGCTGACGCGGCGAGTGACTGGGCAGTACGACAGATGATAGGTGGCAGTACGGATAGGTTGACGTGGCACACATGTGGGCCAATCGACAGATGACGCGTGTCAATATCTGATTGGTTGGTAAGGTGCCACGTGGCCCAATCACGAGCTGACACATGGCACCGCATTATTGGTTCATTGGTTTTTATTATAAAACTTGTTTTTGCGTCACCGGGGTCGAACCCGTGACCTATCGGATGACAACGGACTATGGTAACCGGGCTAGCCAGGGCGCCGGCAGGCGTTACTTGTTATACAAACGACAAGTTTTGATTTTAAATTTAAGTAAGGGTTCGGTCGGCGGTAAAAAGGGCTGGGGATTAGCCCCATCCCTCGGTGCAACGACCATACCACATGACCGTTCAAAATATGTATTGGCGGGTGGTTAAAACATAACGCACAGGAGGTTGGCCCGTGGGCATATTACATCGGACCGGTAGTTGATATAATGGAGCACGCGGAAGGAGGTAAGCCCCCGGATCCCGGGAGGATACCATAAAACTCGGGGCTAACCACCATATGCGCAGGGGGTTGTAACGGATAGCTCGTGATTCCATGCGTCAAGCCATATGACCAGGGCAGGTGCGAGTATGGGGTGGCCAGTGCATGGCGCTTGGCCACATGGCCACCCATGCGACCAACCAAAGGGGCGCGTGCCCAGGGATCGGGGGCTGCGGCCCAATAAACTATTAAAAGTGGGTTTTTAAACAAGATTTGGTTTATTTTTAATTAAATATGCCTATTATTAGCATATTTGCTCCATTTTTGGGGGATATTGGGCATTTTTGGAGGCCAGATTCTTGGAGGAAGTTGGGGATGTGAAACCAACTCCTTTGCTATATAAACCAGGTCTGTTTGAGGCCAATGGAAAGTCATTCAGAGTAGAGTTATGCTGGAGGAAATCCAAGCCAAAGTCAGTTTGTTGCAGGGAAGCCTTTGAGGTGGAAACGCTGTTAGATCGTTTCTGGGAGCTTGGAGCATCAGTTTTGCATGCCGTTTCTTTTGCAGGGTTCTTGAGATCTGGGAAAACAAGACCAGATCAGTATTGTAGCCAATAGGCATTGCTGAGATTTAATTTTGAGCACTTGAGCAGAAATAAAGAAGCCTCCCCCACAGGAAAAAGGCCCGGAGACGTAGGCAAACATTGTGCCGAACTCCGTTATCAACCTGCGTTCTTATGGTTTGCTGTTCATTATTCTTTTCAGATCTGCATATGTGTATTTGATTGAAATATTCCTCTTCTTTCCTCATTCTTTCATTAAATTCTCAAATGGTTAAATTATTCATGCAATTTTAAAACTCAACCATAATCATTGAAAAGATCCTGCCGGATCAATTGGTATCAG
>JASDQU010754740.1:36855-47227 GCA_032191745.1 Picea mariana
AATGCGCTTTGGTTTCCAGTTGATCGAAAGAAAATTAGTCTGAAAAAACAGACCTACACAGGTGACTGGATTTGTAGTTGACCTCGCAAGGAAGTTTGCGGAGGGACTACAAATGAACTGGGCAAAACACCTTATAAATCAGCTAGATATTGACTGTAGACAAGCACAAGAACAAGGGTATGAGTTCCACTTTAGCTGGTTTCTCATACTCATCGCTTTCATCACGTGGGAACTGCTCGAGGGAGCCATGTTTATGAAGATCGAAGCCTTCGAACCATTGGCCGTGAATTTTTGTATGTTGTGGTACTCCAGCGACATGAATAAATAATGGCATCCCAATGCTATCTTCCATGCTTACTACAGTCAGTTGAAGAATTACATTCAGTCTACACTGTGCATTACACCCAACACGCTTCATAGGTTTAGACCTTTGATGAAATTCAGCATAGATTGTCACTTCACCTACATCACAATGTGTGCAGATGAGAACAAACAAAAAATCCAGTCATATTACAAGCTGACATAAGATGACATGGAGGAGATTACCAATGAATGGTCAGCAGACCTCCTTGTTGTACCAGACCCCGCAGAGATGTCCAACGTAGATAGTCCTGAAGCTATGCCTGATACACCAGGACGACGTAAGACTAAGAAGGATGTGGAAGTCCAAGACATCCAGAACACATCCATGAAGACTACTTCTCTCTCACCTGTGAAGGGAGGTAACGATGAAGAACTAGGGGGCATAGAATTTGAATAGAGAAAAGGCAAGATTACTCTACCTAGGGATGAGGAATATCCCTCAAAGAAAAAGAAGATTACCCACCCAAATCCCTCATCCAGAAAGAAAACTAAGGCCATCTGGACCACGCTTAAAACTACCCTTACCCCGAATGATTTCAACTTCCTAATTTCCACACTGAATGATGTTTCACTAGAGCTCACGGAAAATCAAGAGGCAAGGCAGGAGGAGATATTCCGCTGGATCACAGGAAAATTCAAAAAAGTGCAGAAGGCACTCCAATCCATCCAAGCAGTTTCTACGACACCCTTAACAATGGAAATATCAAGAACAGGTGATGAGCCCACACAGTTATGCCATATTACCAAGAAATTCGAAGCTCACCTTCGACGAGCTCAAGAATACATAGTTCAAGCCACCCAGGATTTGGTGAAAGAACAAAGTGCACATGGAGAACAACAGAGGAAGGGTGCACATGGAGAACAAAAGAGGAAGGGAGAATAGGAGCAACTTGCCTTACAAGCGAAGTGGGAGGAGGAAAAAACACAGTTATAACAGAGCAAGGACTAGTTGCTAGCAGAGCAAATTGAAGTACAAGAGAGAGTTCACAAAGAACTACGCTCTGTGAGGATCATAGAAGTGAATATGGAAGATCGTCTCCTAGAGTAGGTGACCCAACTGGAAGAAGTAATCCAGCAACTTCAACAGTGCATCATAGATCTCGACCTCTGAACCGTGCCTGAGACACCCCAAGAGATAAGAGATCTAAGAGAGGCCACTGCTCAAAGCGCAGTCGCCCGATTAAAAAATTTGGCTTCAAAATGTAGATAGCTAAGCACTAAAAGCGCCCAAACTTATGAAACCCTCACAGAGAATCCATAATTGCAAACATTGGAGGTGCAAGTCCATGAAGCAAAGTAGCATGTAGATGTTCTATAGGCGTAGCTGAAGTCTGTGACCCCAGTCGAAAGAATGAAGAGGTTCACAGAACAACGCACAACCCAACAACAAGTACACACGTTGCAAAGTAAAGTAATGGAAGTCTCTCAAAGACTACAACCACTCCAAGAGAAGGCATGTCAACTGTTCACCAAACTTGAAATCCAGGGAGATGAACTCGAACAAGGTGTCATCACTACAGAACATCGCCTGGAAGGACTGCTCAATGACATAGTAATCCAAGAATTTACTAAACAAGAGGTTGTTGCACTACAATAGGTCAAAGCCGCTTGAGCCAAGTTCGAGGCATTCAAAGAAGAATTGGTCAGACCTGAGTGACTCGGGACAAGTCACAGGTGAGTGTTGGGAACCTGTTGGTCCTTGACCAAGTTTTGAAGAATACTTGGTCATAATTGACCACTTGGGACTGCGACAACTTGCCAAGGAAGGAGCATAACGTGAAGCAAAAAGTAAGGAAGCAAGACCTATTTTTTGGTCCATTTTAGGGTTTTGGGTTGATATAATGGGAAAGGGATGTCGGCCAGTGGGTTTACCCATGTTTAGGCCCATTTTGTAACCTATAAATAGGCAATGTAAATAGGGGAGAAGTAGTAAGATAGTAGTAATAGTAATGTAGTACATCTATGTGATGTATAACTAGAAGCTTAGTGCTAGTAACTGGATCTGTGTGATCAGATGTATCTTAGAGTGATCTGTGCATGAGATCGAAAAGCTAAGTGCGGTTTGGTGTAGTCTTGTGCTAAAGAGAAAGGAAGAAGGACCTAGCGAGCTACGTAGATCTTCTGTCCTGTGCGAAGTAAGGGTCATTGAAGCTCTGTGTTGTAACTGCTTGACCAAGATAATATAAATAAGACTTTGTGGGCATATCCCCAGGGTGGGAGTGAACCAAAATAACTGTGTGTATAGTGCTTTGTGCTTCACTCTAATGTGTGTATCTCTTGCTTGGCTAAGTGCTTGATGTGATTAAGTAGATCTAGTTATGCTCTGTCCTAATGATATATGAATGAACATTAGATCTGATATATAATATTCTTAGTTCTTGATTTTTTGAATCTAACCTATATTTATGTGTCTAAGTACTAAATCTTCCTTAGTATAAGTATTCATTGCGATGCTCTATGCTTTCGGTGAAGTGTATTAATGAATGTATGCTAAGGAATATTTGATGCTAAGTGCGTTGTAAGCAAGATAATCATAGATCTGTGTCCCAGCTAAGGTTGCAGACATCTGAGTCCTGCAACCACCCCTACCTCTACCTCAGGTGAGACTTCATCTGCTTCGCAGGTGTTTCTAAAAGTGCTGGTAGTTACGGTTTTGTTGGTGCGCTCTTGAGCATTGAAACCTGGGTCTGCCCCTGTGCCAACACTCTCACATTCTCCTCTCTTAGAATACAATATTTGAAATGATACAAAACCACAATAAAATTCCCTCATAAAAGACGGTTTCCGTCTAGGGAAAAAAAACCTAACATAACTTCTACCGTTAGATCTGTGGCCTTATAATGAACGGTCCATATTTATTATGAAATTAAAATATGCATTTACAAGGAAAATTTTCCTTCAGGGCGTTGCTTTCTCCCTGACCCCGCAGGGGGGGCTAACACCCCGTGAAACCCCCCCTTTTGGAGGGATGTACAGTATTATGGGGTGTACAATCTTCATGGGGTATAAAAACAGCTGGAAACATAGACCTATAAAATAGGAATATAATCATGCTCCAGAACCAACATGACAGCCTCCATTAACTTCTCATGCTCAGAGTAAGGAAAGAAGTATCATACCTTTGATGAGTTCTTTCATGACATTTTTTTTATTTGCAGGTTTATAACAATAACCAAGTTTGTAAAGTGGTATATGACTTGACCCAGTTTATAATCTTGAAATACATAACCACCTTTCTTTCATGTTCTTTCATCTTATGTCAGATATTCTCCTTTAATAACCATAGACCCAATAAGAAATTCAATGCCTTAGGAGTCTGTTGCTGATTGCATGAGGGTGTGATTTCCCTATAAGCATTGTGCCAGCCAATAATCATTTTCCCATTCATTATCTCTTGGGGAAACCATTAATTAGTGCCCCGTTAAATGACCAAAGCATAAAACATTGATGCTAGCTATTCAAAATTTAATAGAAGGATTCAACGAACTTGATCGGAGAAATTGTCATAATCCACTCAAATACTTGATTGGTTCTCATCCAATTGGGATGATTCCATAGTTATACATTGACCAATGGGGAGTGATACATGGTCACATCTATCAACCCAATCTGTCGATTCACAATAATCTTATTCATTACTACTACATAGACCACATAAGTAAGAGATTTTTCTCTTCCACATTTCAACTATTGCATTGTCTGATGTTCTAACTGAATGTAATCCATGAGTTCCCTGGATTGTTTTGCATTCATACCACTCTAAGTGATATACATCAACCACCTCCCAAAAATATCTATTTACATGTCATTTTTTGTGTTATTGGTATTCATGGGTTGGTTTTCTCTCTCCCATTACTGAAGAACATCATTCAACAATGGATTTTTCATCTTGAATGAGGGAAGTAGTTGTGAACTTCATTTATTACCTATGTAAAATTCTTTTTATGCATGCACCTTCTCCATCATGCTCCCCTTCCCCGTGCCTGGACTCAAAATAGTTCCAAATGTGTGGTACCTTTTTGTTTTTTGTGAAACATACACAACCATTGAAATACATGAGCATTTTTTAACTAGGCTACGCAACCATCTAACAAAATCCAATGTTGATCCATCTGTATATTCTTGTCTTTAAGATGATTGTAGAACAACTAAAAAAAATGGTGTATGCAAGATAAGTCATGGCACCGATCATTACTTATGTAGAAGTGATACTCTTTCAAACTAACAAATCTAACAACATTCTAAGTCTAAGATATTTGACTAAATTAAACCATAAAAAGGAAATAAGAGAATTAGACTAGTAAGTTAAGCAAATGAAGAAATATGAATAAAGTGGGTAGGTGCACATGTGTGCATGAAAATAATAAATAGATTTTTAAATAAAAGAAAATGAAAACATGAGAGAATAGGTGGTTCACATAGAGTAGCATCATGAGTCAATCTACCTCTAATCCTAACTATGAGAAGACTCATAATCCAACTCAAACTAAAATCTAGTTAGGGGACACAAATTAAATGAGGGATTGGGGAACTAAGGGACAACTACACGCAAAAATAGGATCACATTGGGGAATGTGAGGGAAAATTCCTAAATAGATAAAATAAAAATGGAATTAACATGTGAAACTTGGGGAGAGTGTGACACATGTAGTGAGTGAATAATCCTTTAATTAAATTATTAAAAATTAATTATTTGTGCATGAGGACATATGTCATTAGGAATTTTTCTATAAAATAAATGCAGAGAAAGAGAGATGAGTCCCACTTGAAAAAGTATTTTTATGCTATCAAAAATTTTCTAAACTAGTTTAGTGGTTGAGATTTGGGTTCCAAATTTGGAAAAGAGTGGAATCTCTTCCTTGCAAGGCAAGTTTGGTGCTATTGATTCTGGTTTTTGTGAGTGGCCCCTTTGTGGATCAATGGGATTAGGGGGAAGAAGATTACCCCTAGCGTTGTCTGGGAGGTACCGGTAAAATTCTTGGATTAGCAAGTGGAAGCAAGGAGGCACGATGCATCACCAAACTGAAGATCAACTTCACCCATTCTCAATTCTGCTGGTGATGGTGATGATAATTCTTCTAAGGAGATTATTTTTTGTGTATAGTAATTATGTTGTGTTCAATATGTATATAACCAGCGTAGAAGAATTACGTTGAACTAAAGATGAAAATGATCTTGATTTATCGGTTACTAATTTTGTTGATCTTATATAATTCTAGTTTACTTTTATGAATGGAAACAATAGAAGAGAATGAATTGATATAAGTAATTTGGTGTTCGAATTGAATTATTTATGGATGCGAGGGACAATTTTTTTTTTATCTCATAAACAAGATGTCCGTATGAAAGGACTTCAGAACTATTGAATGGAATCCTAACTTTTGGTAAACTGAATTTCCTTCACAATGAGAAAGTGCAATTTTAAGGATTCTAAATTCGAATCTGGTATTGTAGAATATAACTCCTTTAGATCGGAATTTTTATATGGATAAATCGATGAGATGGTTCTAACTTGAATAGAAATGCACAACTTATTATATGTGATCTTACTTATGATGTAAACTAATTTTTTAATGTTTTAAATGATTGGATTAAGTTCCTCATGTCTTGGCATAATTTTAGTACATGATACAACATTAGGTGTGAATCGCATAATACTGATGATTCAATGTTTCGACCTCGAAAGCATGCTGAGCGTTGATGATTTTGAGTTTATAAATATAAATAGATGTGTATTGGATACCACCGGTTGTTCAACTTGAATGTTTTTACAATTTCCGATTCAAATCTATTTTAGAAATCATTTATATTTCCGGTAGAACCAAGTTTCTTTTTTACTGAGATTTAACGCAAAGTTAAACAATGAATTTTTAATCGTTTTCCCCTTTGGTATTTAAATTACCCTTCCAGAGAGCGTTGGATTTTATATCGTTGTCTGTTGTTCGATGTTCACTGACTGAATTTGAAATATTAAAAGAAATCCCCTTTTGGATTACGACGTGAATGTATACCATCCTTCCAATCTCCTTGCTATTGCATCCTCCTTTGGTTCTTTGGTTCTTAGGACTCCAAATNTTTTACTCTTCATCAATGTCTGTGTTGATAGATTAGTAAGCATGTTGGGTGGTGATGTTTAATTTCCTAATCGTTTACAGGCTTAGGGACATGCTATTGGGTAGGTTAGTTTTTACAAACTGTTGATTCTAATCTCTAGGGTTGAAAACCAAATACTCACCTTACAAAAGTATTCCTTTCAAGTTGAAAAATATCCATAGATTGTTACTGGTCACTCGTTTCCGATTGTGTTTCTTATACCAAAATTATGGTATCGAATGGAACATCTTACTCTTCGTTGCATGACACTAGTAGAAATTTCTTTTTACAACGGTCTTGAATTTTGTGGAAGGAATCGTAATATTAACACCTTCATAAAAACGTATGTAACAAAAATGACATCACATCCCTAACCTTCCTTTCGGTTATTCAGTCAACCTTATCAGTTTATTGTAGTACACATCTAAGGTTGATTTTACATTGTCGAGTACGTCACTCGACATGAATAACACTTTTAATTGTGAAATATTAGTTAAGTAGTTGTCAAATATATATATATATATATATATATATATATTTTGTGAAATATTAGTTAAGTAGTTGTCATATATATATATATATATATAATTCCTTCGTGTAAATGTGTTGAACTTGCACATGATAGATCTAGCTAGAAAATACCACACATTTGCAGAGAGAAATTGAGAAAGAAGAAGCAAGAGAGAAAGAATGGAAGAATTATCATTAATTGTATTCCACACTCAAAGAGTGAATAATTTACAATAGATATAGGCTACACGAGTAACTAATGTGCCACAGTGGTGGTCTAGAGAGATCCGGAAACACACCAACAGCTACGAGAGGAAACTACCACCTAGTCTAGTCTCTCAGGTAGTTACGTGAGTGAACTTCTTCCTAGTCTGAGTTAACTAGTCTATTAGTCTTCGGTTAACTGACTGAAACAGAGTGAAGTGAGGAGAAGATCAGGGAATCATGAGTGATGTTCTAGTCTGGTTATGATGGCAAGGACAATGCACATTAGTTGGTGATGATCCCAATGTTGCATAGTGATAATCCCAATGTAGCATCTAGACTCCACTCAACTGATCAAACTGAAGTGAAAAATAAAGAAAATATTCTCCTTAGAGGAATATTCTTCCTAAAATATAAGAGATTGAATAATGACTAATAAACAAGGAAAACATTTAAAAAAAATAAATCCTAGGTGTGTGTGAAGTAACTCCAACACCCCCCCTGAACATCACTATGGTGAAAATAAAGAATGGGTCTCGACAACAAGGCCATGGTAGGTACTCAAATACAAAAAGATACACTAAAATAAATGAGGAAAGAGGGAAAACCTCATGGGAAAACTCCCCCTCAAATCACAATGCATAAAAAAAATGAGAAGAAACAAAAAACAGTTGTTAAGCAACCTTGTCCTTCACTCCAAGAAAACCTCGCAACTGTGCAAGTTTGTTCTTGTTGAAGATGTAGATGTCTGCATGGATCTAATGAAGTAGATGCACAATTGAGATGTCCACACATATCCAATTTCTCTTCCTGAAATGGAGAATATCCAAATAAAGTTTGGATGGAACTTTGAAAACCGTGCAACCGTTTTTGAAAAAAACGTTGAATTTTTGTTGATTTTAAAATGATCATAACTTCACTTCTCAGACTCCATTTCATATGATTGTTTTTTTTAAATTCGATATTTTCACGAGAGGAATTCAAATATCTGATTTTTTTCTTCAAATGTTTCTCAAAAAATATCATAATTGAGTCTGATGTGAATGGAAAAGTGTATGCATTTGACCCATGAGATGCATGTCATATATATTCCACATGAATTTCAGAAACAAAAAATATGAAATGCAGTAGACATTGTCTTCAATTAATGGAATACAAATTTGTGAAAATACTTTTGTAGAAGACTACTCATAATAAGAGGCTTGATCTTCTGAAGGCTTCTCTTCTAGCTCTATTTGTTCAACCTCCTGCATGAAATCATCACATCTCTTCTAGCTCTATTTGTTCAACCTCCTGCATGAAATCATCACATCTCTTCTAGCTCTATTTGTTCAACCTCCTGCATGAAATCTTCACAATCTTCTTTATTCCTGAATAGAACCTCCAATATGGTCCATAGTTCATTTGGATTTGATTCTTGTGAGTCATCATATACTTGATGGAGAATTTCAGTAGAAATAAATGAGAGGATACATCCTATGGCCATATCTTGTCTATTGAGAAAATTGTTTTTCTCATCGGCGGAATCGGTCTCTACTTCCATTGCAATAGTTATTTGGTACAAGCCTGTGCATCTGAGCAGAAGCATAATTTTTTGGCTTCCACTCCAAATAGTTATGAGGCATGAGAAGTATTGCCGACGAATAATCCATATTTTCCACATTCTTCAATCTTTTGTACCTGCAAAAAAATTGGTGTAGATTTTTCATAGCAGCCCGTTGACTCTGGTACCATGTAAATCTGTTGAACTTGAACATAATATATCTAACCAGAAAATACCGTACACATTTGCAGACAAAATTTGAGAAAGAAAAAGCAAGAGAGAAAGAATGGAAGAATTCTCATTAACCTTATTCCACACTCAAAGAGTGAAAAATTTACAATAGATATAGGCTACATGAGTAAGTAATGCACCATAGTGGTGTTCTAGAGTGATCTGGACACACATCAGCAGTTACGAGAGTAAATTGCCACCTAGTCTAGTCTCTTAGGTAGTTACGGGAGTGAACTATCGCCTAGTCTATCAGTCTTCAGTTAACTGGATGAAATGAAGTGAAGTGAGGAGGAGATCAGGGAATCATGAGTAATGCGCTAGTCTGGTGATAATCCCAAGAACAATGTGCATTATCTAGTGATGATCCCAATTTTGCATGGTGATAATCCCAATGTAGCATCTAGACTCCACTCAACTGATCAAACTGAAGTAAAAAATAAAGATAATATTATCCCTAGAGGAATATTCTTCCTAAAATACATTAGACTAAATAATGACTAATAAACAAGGAAAAACCTTAGAAAAAATAAATCCTAGGTGTGTGTGAAGTAACTCCAACACTTCCCTTGCCTTTATTTTCTACTTATTGGAAGTGACAAATGAATCCAACTCGGGTTTAGAACATTAGTAATGTTTTTCCCCATTCAACTAATCTAGATTTAAGCCTTATCTTGGGTCGTCTATGAAGAAAAAATTTGTTTGTCTAGGATCATTTTTGTAATGAAACCTTATGGTCTTCAAAATACTAAAAACCACCAACCTAGTAACCCAATGAAACAAATCAAGTAGAGATATTTAATTCTAGACTCGTTTGGGCAAGTCAACTCTTCACATGTTTTGTAAAAACCTCAGTTAAATCGGTTAAATAAGAGATGGTTCCATTCATAAACTAGATCGGAATAGACCAAACGCATTGGAATGTTTGATCTACATCTAAATTAAAAGTAGAACATGCTTGATGTGCTTCTACCAATTTACTTCATCAGATTTCTTAACCCAGTTGTTAGTGGCACACGTAGAAAAGTTTTGGAAGCTATGGCCACTGCGATGTATTCAAACGACATCGGTCGAGAGTGTTAAACCAAAACTTGTATGGTTAGTTTCTCCTTTAGTTTGGGAGATTTTGAAAACTAGATTCATCCCACAAGCTTATCGATTAATTGTATATGGTTGACTTGGTGTAATACATAATGGGGTTGCATAGGCCAGTTCTAGTTTCATAACAGAATTATTGCAATAGAACTTAGATTATGATTGTAATAAATCATTATTTTTACATTAATCATCCTTGGCTAACTGTTAAGGTTGATATCAATAAAATTAAATAAGATAAAATTTAAAGGACATTTAGTTCAGAAATTGTAGTTATTTTCTTCCCTCTCTAAGTTGTTACTAATAGGGAAGAGATTCAGTGATAGATTTCATAAA
>JASDQU010754741.1:9963-27598 GCA_032191745.1 Picea mariana
TCTCTTCATCTGATCCTTTTTGAGATCAGGCTTACTCTCAATTTCTTCTGAGTCTACAAGGACTTCATTATCTCTTATAGGGCATACTTGATATTTGAATACCAAGTCTAAATACAGAGTCATGCTTCAAATGAGATTTTCTTCCCGTTCTAATGTTCGGTCATCTTTGGAGCCTTCTGATCCTTTCAATCAATCTTCATATGAGATACTCTGAATCTCAAGAGATAGCTTCTTCTTCATCTTCTTTGGTACATGAGTGCATATGGTCATGTACATAGCCTGCTTCATGTCTCATATAATATGTTACCTTCAACAACCTTCACTATAGCTTCCTAAGAGTGATCACCTGTGACCTGAAACAAGGTCAACAAAACAACAAGTAGGAATATTACTCTTTTGATAATAGTAGATAAAGCAATAGCACGAACAATCGTCACAGTGGCTCCTTTAGAGCTTTCACTTGTGACCTGTCTGAAGCAAAGATCAAGATTAAGAAATTAAATACGGAATGAGGTCAACACTCTTATAGTGTTGTGATCAAACATTCCTCCATGGCAACCTGGAACTAACACAAGAGATTTCTCCTAGAGGAGAAGTTAGTTTGTATCAGGCAAATGGATGCATTAAGCATCTATCTCAATATGCTCACATGCTACCAAGTATAATATTCTTCAAAGACTGATATCTCAACTATAGTGTTTACTTGTAACTTTCCATGTGCAACTTTGAATATCATCAATTTAATCAAACCTGGGACCTGTGGCCTCATCTTCAAGAGTGTGTTACTTTTCTTCCACGTCTCCTTCATTCAACATGACGAGTGCTTTTTTTCAACCTGTCTTTTGTACTAAGACAATATGATATCTTGACAGAAGGTTGGGTTAGATGGTAAACTCTATGATCTCAAATTTTAATCCATCTAATACCTTGACTCAGATTTTGACCAAAGGTTAGAATGATGGTCATAGCTACATCATGCAACATTGATCAAAATAATGTCATAACAATTAGATGCATATCAGAATAATCACACCTGGGTTGCATTATTCCTCTGAATGTATTGGATCTATGGCAAGAGATCCCTTCTCCTGCAAATACCCTTTAATGCTTAACAATTTAAACATATGTGAGTACATACCTCTGATAGCATTTGCAGATAGAGGCACCATCTGGTAGCAGCAACAATGATCACCAACTCTTAAAAACTTCAAGGGTGACTGCAATTGGTACTACGACTGATACTTCAATTAGTATTGCAACTGCAATTGGTTCTGAGACTGCAACTGCAACTGCAACTTAGGGTTTTATGAGAAAACCTTAATTTTTCAAACTTCAAATTTTGAAATTTTGATCCAGGGGATAGATGCGCTGAGCTGAGGCAAGTAAGCTGGTGCAGTCAGATTTTTGAAAATCCAACTTTTACCCCCTCAAACTTGACCAACAGATTTCTGGACTGGTGCTTCTAGTTTTCTGGTACTTCTAGTTTTCTAGTACTTGTGGTACTTCTGGTTTTCTGGTACCAATGAAAACTAGGGTTTCACTTTCCAAGAGATCTACCCACTGAAAAGGAGCATTCAAGGTGTCAAAGAACCCCTTGGGTTAGGGCGCACTTTTCTAGATGGTTTTGAGGCTGAAATTCTTCTTCAATAAAAAGCTCTAATTTGCATGTACGACAATGGTGACACTTTTCTCTCTCTTGTGAAACATGCTCTCTTCAGCTTAGATCTGAAACCATGTTAAGGTTTAAGACATTATTGAGTTTCATTTCATTTCATTAGATAACAATAGCATATATAGGATCACTGAGAAATACACAATCACAAGAGACACATAATTTATCCCGAGAAACCCTCATGGGGGAAAAAACCCAGCAAAAGCTTCCTTAATATAGATAGCCAATACAATGCCAAGAGATAACTCAAACAAATACAGAAATTCCTCTCCAAGAAGTGCACCTCTCTCTCTCTCTTCTTCTTCTCCAACTGTAGCTCCAAACTTGCACTCTGATGAACAAGTGTGTGTGTGTGTTCAAATGAGGCACTAGCCTCTCTTATTTATACAATCTGGCACATGTGAACTGGGGTGTCTTTTCACTGGCTAGGTCGACTTATCATTCTGGGTGGTTATAACCACTTTAATATATTCTGGGTGGTTAAAACCACTTTAATATATTATGGGGCCGAATTTTCATTTAGCCCATTACAATTAGGGTTTGACCAATCCGCAGAAGGGGATTTGGTCAATTACAATACCCGACATGATCAATCTGCAAAAGGGGATTGATCTAATGAATAACGCATCAATTATAATTAGAATACTCTTTGCAATTACAATATTTCAACAAGTTGATCCAGATTATAAATTTCAGTTTTGCTTGATTGTCGGAGTCTTTTTGTATGGTGTTCATCGGGGATCTCTAAATCAGACTTTGGTCCATGCCCTTTCAGGGGTTTTGTAAAGAGAAAAACACTTTTGATATATCATAATGAAATAAATTAGATTGTTATTTTGTCTTATATATGTGTAATTATGACTTGGTTACTTTTCGTTTTTTGATCTCCATGTTTATTTTATGTAATCTGTGTATATTTCATAAACCTATATAAACTTTATTTTATATTGCAACATTCTTTTCATTAATAAATCAACCTTGATCCTAGTAATTAATACTTACGGATTGAGAGAATATGTTTGAGGCTATAAAACCCAGGGCGACATTCCTGACTATCTTGTCATAGCCAGGAAAGATATGAAAATGATTGAGGAAGGTAATTCATACCTTTTCCTCAACAGTGCACAAGTTTGAAGGAAGCTGCAGTTGTTGGAGGAAGAAGAAGAGACAGAGAGGCACATTTCTCAGTGTTAGATATTCTCTAGTGTTTGGTTTATTATCTTGGCATTGTATTGGCAATCTATAGTAAGGAAGTTTTTTTGGGGTTTTCTCCCCCATGAGGGTTTCCTAGGATAAGTTTTTGATGATTACAGCTTCGTGAGACATCCTCCAGGACACATATTGAGTGAGTCAGCCCGTGAGAGAGCCCATTAGTTGGGTGTGTCGTTCCTCTCTGAGACTGATATGGAAAGTTCTGTGCCCCTATGTTGGGAGGATGCCAATGATATGGGTGCGTCGTTTGAGATGAAATGATGTGCATACCCCTGTGAGGGGTGAAGGTTCCCATGTGATGGGTGTATCATTCTCCTCTATGTAGAGAGTTGAGATGATGTGGTACTCCAGATGATTCTCCCGTGAGACTCAGTGATATAAAGATCTGTTGAGTAGGACGTCCATGTGCTTGAGCACAAGTGGGAGTGCCCCTAGTGGTTGAGCACTACTGGGTGTGTGCCCAGATTATTCTCCTGTGAGAGATAGAGATCTATTGAGTAGGACGTCCCTGTGGTTGAGCACAGATGGACGTGCCCCTAGTGGTTGTGCACTAGTGGGTGTATGAGATACATTTCTATATTGTCTAAGAGTAAGATTTACGTGTAACCCTAATTGTGATGTAAAGGGTACAGGTCGTTCCCACCATAAAGTGAAAGATAATTAATATTGTAATTATTAATTATATTTTGAGTTATTGAGGTCGACCTTGTTGTGACAATAGACACCACTTTTGATGTGTCCAATCTAGTATAAATAAAGGTAATTTCCCCATTGAGGAAACACAACACACATGTGATTTTGAAAATTTCAACAAATACATATTCTAGGGTTGAAGTGTACACCTCTCTTGGGCACTAGCTTCTTGGTTTTGAAGAGCACCCTTTTGTGTGCTAGGTTTCTGGTGTGGGAGGTCTTTATCTTGAGAATATAGCAAAGGATTTTTCAGTTTTCTTCCCTTGTTGAGAAGGTTTTCCCAGGATATTTATTGTGTTCTTGTGCATGGTATTTCTTCTTGTGATCTTGGTTATTGCAAAAATTGTGAATGGTGTAGCTGCATTTGTTTATGGTTCAAGTAAATGCTAAAAATTAAATAAACTTCATGCTTGAGCCTAGCATGATGAAAATTCATCATGGTATCTGTTAGCATCAGAAGTCATTCCTGGATTGCGGCAGGAGCAGAGCCTGATGCCCATCAATTTTATGTCATGATTGGTATATAAGGGGATCATCAAATGGATGCAGACCCAGAAGAATATCGTTTTAACTCAGAATCTTGAGCCAGGCTATGCACAAGTAGGTAAGGTCTTGATCTAACTTCAGTCAGTAAGTTGTAATAAGAGTAAGTAGGAGGAAGACTTTGGACAGAAACTACAAAGGTCTGTTGTAGGCATCAAAATTCCAACAGCCCGTAGAAGAAAGAACAAACACTGAAATGTGCTAGGATGACTCAGTTACAGTAACACAGTGATCGTACCTGCATCACGGTGGCTACTGTAACAACTCGCTTGAATCTTTCAATGAGCTACTCAGAGTAAGAGGGAGAAAAAAACACATGAGACTGATTTAAAACTGGTGAAAACACTGTCATGATCAAACATACATCACGCAACATAATCACCCTCGACTGGACCTACCAATTTCGAATGTCTTAAAATAAAGATTACAGAGAGATGGAGAGAAGTTGACTTTCATTAAACAAGAGGTCTCAGATATAGCTCATAACTCGAGAACCAGAAATTTCATTAAAGATTTACAATTCGGGAGCATAGCTCAACCATCGATAGATACAAAAATGGAAAAAATGCTTTCATATACTTGGAGCAAAGCCCAGCAGGAGCTTCGAATTACTGCATTACAGGCATTACATCTGCATGTTTACTAGAACACTGTGCATGCAGCCTCTGGGCCATCGTGCACTTTGGTCAGACGCCACCGTGTTCCAGAATGAGCCTGCAATGAGTTGACAAGCTGCCAGTCCTCTCCTGGACTTTCCATTTATGGTGGAAACGATGTCCACCCACCACCAACCGTTTCAATAACTGCTTCTTTGGGATCGGAAACAACCCTAGTCAACTCTACACCTTTGGGACGTGGAGGCTTCTCATGCTGCCACCTCAATCTGCTAAATGGCTTCATGGTAAGATGTGGAGGCAGATGCGATCACTGGGGAACCTGACGGGGAGCGACGGATGACCGGTAACTAGACATGGATGACTTGGCATATTAGATGTGGAAGTTAGACGAGGAGAGGCCAGAGGACGAATGTTGCAGATCTTGTGGGGGCCACGGAGATACGATGGTGGGATGTGATTTGTCGAAGGGGAACACGTCTCCTATGACGGGACGGGTGTGGGAAAACAAGAGGGAGCAAAACGGAAAATGATATGCCACGAGGGTGAGTGAAAGGCGAGTGTGTCCTAACGAGACAAGGGGGAAACGAGTGATGTGACTGGTGGATAGGAGGCCTAGTGGAACACAGGTGGCAAGAGGAGGGGGGTGATGCAAGGAGGAGGCGCCACGATAGCAAAGGGGCCCACATTGGAAAACCGCCCATATCGGACCCCCCCATCATTAAAGGTAGAATGGCGGGAGGGGGTCCAGAATGGGACCTCAACCATAGATTTGGGCGCATCTTGCCTGACCCTTTAGATCCGCGCACATGAAAACTATCATATCGAACCCCCCCCATCATTAAAGGTAGAACGACGGGGGGGGTCCGAAATTGAATCTGGACCGAAGATCTAGGCGTGCATATTCTGACCGCCCAGATCTATGCGCTGCATAATCCAGAGCGCTTATGCACCCCCAACTTAGGATAAGTGGGTTTTTGACCCATTCTTTGCCACTTTTTCATCGAAGGGGACACTTTATAGGAAAACACCTCGCATACAAGATTATGTGCTAACAGTATTAGAGCATAGGTCTTGAAGAAGCCATTGCACAAGCTTCTAGTAGCCATCCTCTCTCTCTTCTGCAGAACTGTATGACCTCCTAAGGTTTCCAGAAATCCATACGACCCTCTCCTTCTTAGGTGTTCCAGCACTTAAAATTGAAATGTTGGGGCTAAAAATTACATAGGGGTGTATGACCTCCCTCAACGCACCTCCAACAACTCTTAGATTGCAATTCCAAGAATTTTGTATTTTGGGCCCTTGGGTTTCTAGGGTTTCACAATTTTCTGTGGAAATTTCAGATTTAGGGTTTGTACAGCTCATTGAAGGAGCTTTTCAACTCATCGGTGGTCTTCTGACTTTCAAGGATTATTGTTGGCAGTCATAAAAGCAACAAAACGTAAGGTTGCTAGCATAGCCTAGCCGTTAGGTTTTCTAGCCCAGTTGGCAAGGGTTTGTGAATAATCTAAAATATGATGAATAGAACTATGATGGAAGATAAGCTTGATGGAACAATAAAATATAGTTCCTAGAAGATAAGACTTCAGAGAGATGAAGACATCAAAGAAGAATCCTTCTGATTTATTTCATCACTCTCAGGTATGGTTCCTACTAATGATGATACTTGGTTAATTGACAATGGTGCCTACAGGCACATGATCGGATTTAGAGATCACCTGACTAATATTGTTGAGAAAGAGACCAACCTACATGTTTTCCTTGGAGACGATGCTAGATATAATGTGAAAGGGGTTGGAACTTCTACCTTCCAACTAGATTCTGACATGCATCTTCAGTTAAGTGAAGTATTATATGTACTTGGGATGAAGAGGAACCTTGTCTCCATTTCTTCCTTAGAAGACAAAGGCTACAAGGTTATCTTTTCTGAAGGAAAATTTCTTGCATGGCACAAGGACTCACATATAAATTATTCTAGAGTAATTGGTGTTCGAGAAAGCATATTATACAAGTTGACCATCAAACCAGTCCAGGCCTTGTTACATGATATTATCATCTTGAGTGAGCTATGGCATAGGAGACTTGCTCACATTCATTATAGAGCCCTTCCAGCTCTAGGGAAAATGGTAACAAGCCTTCTAGAGATACAGATTCAACATAAAGGTGTTTGTAGAGGTTGTGCCCTTGGCAAGAATGTCAAAGGGTCCTTCTTAAGAAGTGAAAATAGATCCAAGGAAATCTTGGACTTGATACATTCAGATGTGTGTGGACCAATGATTGTTGCCTCCTTGAATGGATATTTGTACTATGTACTACTCTTCATAGATGATCACTCTTAGAAAACTTGGATTTACTTCCTGAAGACCAAGGATGGAGTCCTTGGGAGATTTCAAGAATTCAAAGCTCGGGTTGAGAACCTGACCGGAAAAAAGATCAAGGTACTAAGATAAGATAATGGAGAAGAATACACCTCCAAGGATTTCAACATTTTTTGTATTAAAGCAGGGATCAAGAGGGAGTACACAGTTCCTTACAACCCTCAGCAAAATGGGCTTGCAGAGAGGAAGAACAAAACTATCATCGAGGAAACCAAAGCAATGATACATGATCAGAGTCTACTTATGACTCTATGGGAATAAGCATGCATGACAACAATATCTGTTCAGAACAGGAGTCCTTGCTAGATTTTGAAGAACATAACTCCCGAAGAAGCCTTCACCAGAGTGAAGCCTGAGATTAGACACTTCAAGATATTTGGGTGCCCAATATATTTTCATGTACCCAAAGAGAAGAGATCCAAGCTAGACCCTTCAGGGAAAAGAGTACATTTGTGGGATACAGTGAATCTTCGAAGGCATATCAGATCTACATCCCTGGTCAGAGACAGATTGAGGTAAGCAAAGATGTTATCTTTGAAGAAGAGATAGCCTTTCAAAGATCCATAGAATCTCTAATGGAGATTGACAGTGAGACAATACCTTATCCCCCTTCAGTAGTTCAGAGGGAGACAACCATTATTCCAATTGATCCAGCTGTTCCAGCTGATCCATTTGCTCCAGCTGATATCCCCAGAGATATTGCAGTAGGGCATAAAAGAACTGCCCGGGCTCGACAAACTCTGCAAGAGGCAGAGGGACATGCATCCCCTCAAGGCACATCCCAAGAGAGCAAGAGACCAAAGAGATTTTCGAGCTACTTTTTAGCCATGATCGACATCGTTAATTTTGATCCTTCTTGTCATGGAGAAGCAACAAGTGAGCAGGTATGGAAAGATGCCATGACAGAAGAATATCAATCCATCTTGAATAATGATGTATGGGATATTGTTCTGAGACCAGAAGGGAGGTCTGTAGTGACTTCCAAGTGGATCTATAAGATCAAGCATGCAACTGATGGAAGTGTTGAGAAATACAAAGGGAGATTTGTAGCCAGAGGATTCTCACAAGTAGAGGGAGTTGACTATGATGAGAAATTTTCTCCAATAGCCCGATACACATCCATCTGTACTATCATTTCACTAGTTGCATCCATGGGTTGGAAACTACATCAGATGGATGTAAAGACAACCTTTCTCAATGATGAGATTGAGGAAGAAGTTTATATCGAGCAGCCAGAAGAATTCATGATACACGACGAGAAATCTCATGTGTGCAGGTTGAAGAAATCCATGTATGGAATAAAGCAAGCACCTTGTGCTTGGTACGAGAAAATGGATGGAGTATTGATGAGAAAATGCAAGCAAGCATTGACTTCTGAATTCAAGATGAAGAATCTGGGTATGATGCACTACTTCTTGGGACTAGAAGTATGGCAGAGGACTGATGAGATTTTCATGAGTCAAGGAAAATATACAGTGGAGATATTGAAGAAGTTCAGTATGATGGAGTGCAAATCCATGCTTACATCGATGGTGATGGATTTGAAGAAAATGAATGATGCTTCTACTGATTCAAGTGAGATTGATCCACATTTGTACCGACAACTAATTCGATCATTGATGTATCTAGTTAACACCAGACCTGATATATGCTATGCAGTGAATGTACTTAGTCAGTTCATGAGTCAGTCGAGATAGACTCACTGGATAGCAGTGAAGCATGTATTGAGATATCTACGAGGCACAGTTGGATATGGCCTGAGATATGCCTCCAATGTAGACTTGAGTTTGCAGCGATATGCCGATGCAGATTGGGCAGGGAGTGAAGTGGACCGAAATAGCACATTCAGTTGTTGTTTTACCTTGGGGTCTGCCATGGTTTCCTAGTGCAGCAGGAAATAGAGCTCTGTGGCCTTGAGTAATGCATAAGCAGAGTATATAGCATTGAGTGTGGCAATCTGTGAAGCAGTGTGGCTTCGCAAGCTCCTAACATATTTATTTGATCATGAGATGGATCCTACCATTATTCATTGTGAGAACCAAAGTTGTGTGAAGCTCTTTGAGAACCCTGTGTTTCATGATAGATCGAAACACATTGAGATAAAATATCATTATATTAGAGACATGGTGCAGATGAAAGAAGTACACGTGCAGTACCTTCCTACACATGAGAAGATTGCAGATATCTTCACCAAACCACTTGCCAAGATGAAGTTAGAGTATTTTCGTGAGAGACTTGGCCTGGTGGAGAATGCCTTCCTAGTTAAGAGGGAGTGTTGATGATTACAGCTTCATGAGACATCCTCCAGGACACAGACTAAGTGAGTCGACCTGTGAGAGAGCCCATGAGTTGGGTGTGCCCATAAGATGGGTGTATCGTTCCTCTCTGAGACTGAGATGGAACGTTGTGTGCCCCTGTGTGGGGAGGATGCCCATGAGATGGGTGTGTCGTTTGAGATGAAACGATGTGCATACCCCTGTGAGGGGTGAAGGTGCCCATGCGATGGGTGTATCATTCTCCTATGTGTAGAGAGTTGAAACGATGTGGTACTCCAGATGATTCTCTTGTGAGACTCAATGAGATAGAGATATGTTGAGTAGGATGTCCCTGTGGCTGAGCACAGGTGGACGTGCCCCTAGTGGTTGAGCACTAGTGGGTGTGTGCCCAGATGATTCTCCTATGAGAGATAGAGATATGTTGAGTAGGCGTCCTTGTGGTTGAGCGTAGGTGGACGTGCCCCTAGTGGCTGAGCACTAGTGGGTGTGTGAGATCCATTGATATATTGTCTAAGAGTAAGATTTACCTATAACCCTAATTCTCATGTAAAGGGTATAGGTCGACCCCACCATAAAGTGAAAGATAATTAATATTGTAATTATTAATTATATTCTAAGTTATTGAGGTCGGCCTTGTTGTGCCAATAGACACCACTTTTGATGTGTCCAGTCCAGTATAAATAAAGGTAATTTCCCCATTGAGGAAACACGGCACATGTGATTTTGAAAATTTCAGCAAGTACATATTCTAAGGCTGAAGTGCACACCTCTCTTGGGCGCTAGCTTCTTGTTTTTGGAGAGCACCCTTTTGTGTGCTAGGTTTGTGGTGTGAGAGGTCTTTCTCTTGAGAATATAGCAAATGATTGTTGGGTTTTATTCCCTTGTTGAGAAGGGTTTCCTAGGATATTTCTTGTGTTCTTGTGCATGGTATTTCTTCTTGTGATCTTGGTTATTGTAGTAATTGTGAATGGTGTAGCTGCATTTGTTTATGGTTCAAGTAAATGATAAAAATGAAATAAAATTCTTTCTTGAGCCTAGCATAGTGAAAATTCAACATAAATGATGTGTACCTTGTGATTCTGTTTCTTTCAGTGATCATGCTTATGCTATTATTATCTAGTAAATTGAAAAGAACTTAAGAGTAGCTCTAAATTTAACAAGAAGAAAGGATTGTTTTCATCAATGTACCATCATGATCCTTAGATTTGGTCTTAGAATTAGTGATCATATGCTATATGGGATCTATACCCATATTGATATAAAATTAATTATTATTAAATATGTTGCACTCATGTAGAAATACCTTTCATTGGGTTGCTCCCTTTGGGAGAGAACAAAATTTGCTATTCATTGGCTACATTGGGATGCAATACCTTTTAGTGAGTTATCACTTTCAAGGATGAATGACCGCCAATATTCTTTTACTATTATTCACTATATCTGAGTAACAATAGACGTGCTAAGTTGGTGGAGCCACAAATTAGCTAGTTGGGATCATTTGAGACTTTGTCGTATGAAGAATGGCAATGAACATCAAGTGGCACTGACAATGTTTTTTTTGCATGAGAGGCTTTGTGTTGGGGATACTCTATCCACTCACTCGAGCTACCCAATTGGATGGATGAATCACCAATTTCCCCTAGAATTTGAGTAGGATGAATTTAAACTTGTGTTGCATGCTAACATCTTTGCTACTAGCTATACATAAATTTGTATTCTTGGTTTTCAAAAGATGGCGACAACATGAAAAGGTTGTAACACACCACATGATCAAAAAAATACTAGGGCACTATATAGTCAAAAGTGATTTGCATGATTTTGAGATGCATAACATTTTCATAACAGTATCATACTTTAGCCTATGAGCGACTTTGTCATGTTCATTGCTTCCTTTGCAACCATTTCTTCCTAATGCTAGCAGGTACCACAGGAAGATGCAAGGGCCAAGATTACTTCACTTGAATTGGAAATTACTTCTGCAATTTGAGATCTAGGACTTGAGAAGCAATGGTTGCAAGGTGCTTGAGAACATATTGTTTGTTGGTGAGTATAGAACTTTCCAAATCTTCTTTCTGGAGTATAGCAATCTAAAAGACTACAACAAAGATGTTTTTTTATTAACTTTGTGATCTTTCAGAAGGAACATGTTGCTCTTGTCTACTCCAAATAATACTTTTTTCTCTTAATAGAGAAAAGTTCCTTCCTTAATTTTTTTCATCTCATATTCTTTTGATTTCTTTCATTTTTTTCTATGTTGTTCAACAACACTTCATTTGTATTTTATAGTGCAACTCAACTATGAGAATTTCATTTGTATTTTACAATGAAACTCAACTACAAGCATTTCATTCTATAACTAAGGAGGTTGTTGTATTGCAAAGAGATAGGAACAATTGAATAGAAAGTTGAGAACTCTAGAAATATCATCAACAAGTAGTAATGGGGAATTTTTTCCTATTTCTTTCTTGTGTTTCAAGTAGTCAAAGAATAGCTTTGTGTATTCTTTTCCCGCCTCTCCCTGTTGATGAGGAAAGAAGAACTAGAGACCAACTCTGATATTTGAGACAACAAAAATCCATATTAGTTGACAAAATTTGTAATTATTCTCACAAAGATTTATTGTGCCCCTCTTCTTGCAATGTAGAATATTACTTCTCCATAAGGTGTTCTATATTCTTGTATGCTTCAATCTTGGAATTTTGATCGATGGCATTTTCCTCAAATGTTGTAATTAAACTTGTATAGTCTCCTCTATAACAACCATCACTTTCCAATTTTCAAGATATGTTTTAAGTATACACTAGAGATAATGTTGAATCTACAAATTCTTTTGAGCCTTCTTGTATTAACTTGTCACCATCAATTTGCTCTTGTAAATCGTAGATGACTTGATTTGAGTTCTTAAGTTGCAATTGCATGTATTTAGCATCTTCGACTTAAGTAATAGCTATGTTTTTTGCATTCAAACAACTTGAAGTCCAAGTCCTGGACAATATTTCCAAGCAATCTCTTTTAAAATTCTTCTAAAAGAGGGTGCTTAACAATAACAATCATTTCCTTGTATTTATTTGGGAAATCCCATGGAGTATGTCTGTGTCCTTATTTTGAGGAAAATTCCCTTCATCTAAAACCAATAGTCCCAGTCCTTCAAGTAGAATTTGTTGGCAACATTCTATCATCAATTTTTTGTTTTTTCACAAACTACATTTTGAGAATCGTGAATTACCTAAAATGAGAATACTCTTATTCTCTTCCCATTCCCTTAAGTTTGAAGTTAGTTGTACCTCGATGTTTATTCTTTACTGTTTATATCATATAGGTTATATGCATGATCTCCTCCACTCCATATTTTTAAAATGCTTTTGGGTGCTACAAGTAGTGGTCTTTCCTCTAGTTACTTCGTTTAAAAAACTTTGAATAAAGCTAATCATAAGGATGGACTTCCTTTTTACTAGTAATGTGCCAAAATGCAACCACTGGGTTCTTCAACTATAAGGTTCATTTGCAAGAAGTTAAATCCAACATTCTACTATTTTAAATTTCAATAAAGAATATTTACTACAAGAATTTGGCTTGTCTGGTTTCCTAGTTAGTTATAAAGCCTAATGATAGGGATAAAGAACTACATTGAATTCTAAACTTTAATTAAACTCAAAAGGTAATAATCAAAACAAATCTATATTTAAGTTATTGATGTTTTTTTCTATTTATTTTCTTCTCACGACATGTTGACATCCAATTTTATATGCAGACAGTTTTAACCCTACTAATGCCCTTAGAGCAATCTAAGGAGCTTAGCAGTCACAAGCAATTAATCAAGACTTTGGCTATGGGTATTGTATTTCTTATGATTTTCAATGAGTTTTGATTGGTTTCAAATGATTAATCCTTATACATTGACATCACTTCATGTTTTACAAAATTCAAATAGTTTATCCAAAGCATTAGAGATGTGATGTATTGGTTTGTATGTGTCTTTTAGAACACATATGAGTCTCATCTTCATATGATATTGGCATACATGCTCGCCCTTCCATTTTGAAACAAAGAATCTTAGTAAGAATTGTTGATAGATTTAGAATAGAGTTCTATATAAATATAGCTCCTGGTGTGAATGCCACTCCCTATTACATTTTTGTAGGAATTGAGAAATTAGTTTGGAGTATTAATCATGTCAATGCATCATAAATGCAAGTGTCAACCATCACTTGTTGATAGTCCACTTGCATTGAAACATAGGAGAGAAGTGGAGGCATATTAAAAATGAGTTGTTATCTATATTTCATATTTATCTGAAATGGTTGAAAGTAGTAAAAAAATTAATCATATTATAGGAGTGTAAATCTTTCTAATTGGACATATTGGTATGGTCATGTATGAATTGTCTCGGGAGTATTAAAAAGTGGAGTGCATTGCCTTTCCATATTCAAGGACGAGGAGGAAGAGAATGAAATGTTAGAGAATCTTTCTCAAATTTTTGTTGTGATGCAACATAGAAATCTCATGGACATGTTTTCTATGTGCATACAACATGTTTTTTAATACATGCTTAACAATAATCAATTGTTGGTTGTATTTTATACTCTTCTTCAAATAGAAATTGGTGTACGATACTTTGCAGACGTGCTTGTAAATTTTCTTGTTAGCGACGAACCGTATGTCCTTAAACAACAAACACACCTTCATCGAAACTAGTCCTACATTTATTCCAGCATTTAGTTTTTCTTGTTGTGAGTCTTTTGGGGATTGTGAGTGTCTATAACATCCATATGTATCACTTATAATGGATGTATGAAGAATGTTATTGAGATATAAAAAAAAAACCTCAATGATACATGCAATTGCTTTGTACAATGTTTCATGCTCTTTCAGGTGTGAATTTTGAATCATCATTGATGAACTTTATCCCTACTCTGGAACCTTGCCTTAACATATTGTTATCTATGGTGGAAGGACCAACTAGAGTTGGTATGAAAGGTCTTTTGCTTGAGCTTTGTCTGAGGTTACCTACTCGCTTGAGTTCATCGCTTCCACATCTCCCATGCCTCATGAAGGCTTTGGTCTTAGCTTTAAAAGGGAGTGATGAACTTATTGAGTTAGGTTTAAGAACACTTGAAGTTTGGATTAACAACTTTAAACCATTTTTTTTCAAAATCAAGTATGGAAAATGTCATGTCAAAAGTAATCTTGACTTTATGGTCTCATATCTGACAAAAACCATATCCTTGGGGTGAAAAGGCTTTGCAACTACTTGAAAAAATAAGTGGTAGAAACAGAAGGTTTCTAAAAGATCCTTCATCTCTTATGTAGGCTAGGATGGTTGTAGCATGCTCCTTGGTATTGTAATGGCCATTCTACTTTTTGTGGATGATATTCATTAAATATGGCATATATTAAATATCACAGAATAATTGTAAGGAAGAATATATTTTTTTTGAAACATATACATACAAACATATGTATGTATGAAGCCCCACCACGTTGTAATTCCAATGCCATATCGACAAGCTTGAAATAATTCCAATGACATAGTTTTTGAACCGACTAGCTTTTGACACAATTGAGACATTATTTCGACATTCTTATGATGTTATTTCAATGTTATGGAGTTCCAATGTGCTTGTCACATCCGTTGGACAAATTACCGACGTCCTTGAGACATATTAGTGACATAAGTTCGATGAAGCAACGTCTAAAGTCCAACAATAACCACCGAAAAATTCCTTATAACTAGCACGTGGACCCCTATTATCATCAAAAGTACGTAGGAATTTTGACAATCACCTCCCAACAAAATTCCTTACAAAATGGCATGTGGAACCCTTTTGTTAACGGATTTTCAACAAGCATTGCCAAAAAGAATACTTGCAAGTCGTTGACTCCTATAGTCATCAAAATTTCAATAAAAAAATTGACGATTCTAGATTTCGACATATTTAGGATGAAATAAGTTTGACATTGAAATATTTCTTGTTCTAGCGTGATTACAACAAACTAATGTCATCCTCGTGTCGGAATTTGTACCCAAATATAGTGGTGAAGGTATGATGTATATAAGTGAAGGTTAGAATGGAAAGGTTATTTATTCAAGACAAATCTTCTTTCCATCAAACATAACCAACAAAGGTCAAGTAATGTGTTATTGATGCCACCAAGAACCCCTAGAATCGTTATTTCAGTAGATAGACAAGCTTTAGTCAAAGCCATTAAATGGTTCATAAGGGTGGGAGACCTATTACGAGCCAGTTGATTACATGTGGTTCACCTTTTATCATCTAATATTTTAACAATTTATGAATTCAAATTATATGGTGCTTCACTCTCCAAGTTGGGCACTATAAAAGACACCTCATGTTTTATCCTTCCCTATAATAGATAGTAAGACATTAAGTTTTTGGATGATTGAGGATGAGCAAAGCTTTCACTTCACTAGTGTTGAGCTACCAATAGTAGAGTGTTCTACTAATTAAAAAGGCTCATTGGTAGGTGCTTTTGACTTGTCTTGGATAGACGCTTTTGAATTGTCATGTTTTGGATTGTTTATGAGCGTTGGGACTATGTTCGAACAGAAAATATGGATTGGGCCTAAGGGCAGAGAATGGATCATGCACAGATTAGCTCAACAAATAGGACCAAATAATGGGTTAGCGTAGATTGTTCGCTTGCTATGTGAATACAACTAGGCCTTTGTCATTGAATATGACACATGACCTAACACATGTAGTAATAGATTAGGTGATGAAACCTTTCGAGCTTTTCTCACCCATTTACATAGGCAAAGACAAGAACAAAGTCAATCAATGATCAAGTTGTTCTTACACTTTAATCTTTGTATTTAGTTGATGACTCAGTGGAAAAGATGGGATAAGGAGTCAAGGTAGAGACATTTAGGGTAGAGGGAAAGGCATCAATTGAAGTACCCTACAAATGCAAGTGCAAAGGTGGGAAAGGCGGCAAAGTAACCGAAGGGAATAGAGTCAATTGACCCCATAGTGGGTTTGGATCAATATTTAGTTTTGGATTCTCTAGTTATAGAAGTAGTTATGGTATTGGCAGATCTCATTGATGGCGCAAGTGGTTAAAAACCACCAATAGAAGGTCCTCATTTTTCCCCTAAAGGGGGGAAAAGAAACATAGAAAGTTCCATATCATGATTGATAAGATCCACCATAAGCAATTACAGATCCACGCCAGTATCCATAACAACTAATAGCAACAGAGGAGGAAGCAATAGTTTATGTTGACCCACTACTAGCGACCAATGCAAGAACTTAACTTATTGGATCATAAGGGAATGTAAAAACAAAACTTATGAGAGATATAACATATGTTGGAACACTAGCTCTAGGAACACACACAGATGCAAGAACACCACTTGTAGGAACTACATGGAAGATTGGAACAACATTACAAGAAACACTCTTAAATGCTTACTAGTCGAAACATAAACAATCAAGAACATGTTTGGGAACAATGAAAAATGTACATATAAAGTAGGAACACTAGCTAGTTTTGGAACAAGAACAAGTGGGAACACGTCTAATGTTGGAACATCATAGTTTAAGGGATTTTTTATGTTTCAAATAGTAATAAAGATAGCTAACTTTAACCTTCGACCAACCAATTTGTTAACTAACTATGTTGAAATAATGTAACTGCGAAGAGTATTCTTATTATTATTGTTATTTTATTTATAGGATTAATCCCCATTGTGGATTAATCATGTCGGTAATTGTATTAGGACCAAATCCGCTTTTGCGGATTGGTCAACAGACAATTATAATAGGCAAAATAAGAAGTCGGCCCCAACAGTTAATAAGAAGACCCAGGAATATACTAAAGGCGGGTTTACCCACCCAGATTAAGAAGTCGGCCCTACCAGTGAAGAGACACTTCACACATGCCAGAACTTGTATAAATAAAGGAGGCTAGCGCCTCATTTGAACACAACTCACTTGCTCATTCTCTTATGAGGCAAGCTGCAATTACCAGTTGGAGAGAGGGAGAAGAGTGGCACATCTTTTGGAGAGGACTATCTGTATTGGTTTGAGTTATCTCTTGAACATTGTATTGGCAATTTATGATAAGGAAGTTTTTGCTGGGTTTTCTTCCCCTAGAGGGTTTCCCAGGATATATGTTGTGTCTCTTGTGAATGTGTATTTCTTAGTGATCTTGTTCTTATGTTGCTCTTATCTATTGAAATGCAAAGAACTATAATAATGGCATAAACATTAACATGGTATCAGA
>JASDQU010754741.1:36916-60937 GCA_032191745.1 Picea mariana
AGTGATTTCCCTCAATGCTCTCACTGGCTTCTCCCCTTCCCAAACCCTCAAGCTAATCGGTTACATCAAGCATCAGAAGATCATCATTTTGGTTGATAGTGGCAGCACCCATAATTTTATTCATCGCCGCATTGCCCAATAAACTCATTGCTACATCCATGCCGTCAATAATTTTCAAATCATGATTGCCAATGGCGGTTCCATGAAATGTGGAGGGCGTTGTGAAAATGTGCATCTCCAAATTGGTGACTACCACCTGAAATCCCATATGTTTGCTATCGACATGGGAGGTTGTGACATTGTGTTGGGTGCAGATTGGCTAAGGACTTTAAAGACTTAACCATGCATGGATTTTAAAGACTTAACCATGCAATTCGACCAAGAGGGCCACCAATATAAGTTCCAAGGCATCATCGCAGGTTCACCTGAGATCATTAGTTCCCATCGCATGGAAAAGCTGCTCAAAAAATGTCATTCTGGTGTTATCGCCCAACTCCATGCCATATAAGCTACAAAGACACCTTATGTACCGCAAGACCTCCAAGCCATCCTTTCTAAACATCAATTGGTCTTTTCCACTCCCTAAGGCCTCCCTCCTTCCCTTGGTGTTCATGATCATTCCATACCCCTTGTACCAGGAAGCCTTCCTCCCAATATCCATCTGTATCGTCACCCCTTTTCCCAAAAAAATGAAATTGAGAAAATGGTCCAGGAACTCCTTAATGCAGGCGTTATCTGCCCTAGTACGAACCCCTGTTCGTCGCCTGTGGTCATGGTCCCGGAGAAAGAAGGTTCTTGGCGAATGTGTTCTGACTTTCGTTCCCTCAACAAACTTACCATCAAAGACAAATTCCCCATTCCTCTCATTGATGACCTCCTGGATGAATTGAGTGGCGCCCAATTCTTCACTAAACTGGATCTTCGTTCGGGCTACCACTAGATACGTATGAAAGAGACAAATATTCCCAAGACTGCCTTTAGAACTCATGAGGGCCACTCTGAGTTTTTGGTCATGCCCTTTAGCTTGTGTAATGCCCCCTCCACCTTCCAAAGCCTCATGAATCATGTCTTCTGTCCTTTTCTCCACTGCTGCTCAAGTTTTTCAAACCTTGAAGATGGCCATGTGCACCACTCCAGTCCTCGCCCTTCCCGATTTTACAAAGACCTTTGTGTTGGAATGTGATGCCTCAGGGAAAGGAATTGGTGTTGTCCTTATGCAAGAGGGTCGACCTTTGGCCTTTACCAGCAAGCAACTATCTGAAAGAAATCTGGGCAAATCCATCTATGAAAAGGAAATGTTGGCTATTCTGCATGCCGTGGATCTATGGCGTCCTTATCTATTGGGGAAACGGTTCCAAATTAAGACAGACCATCAAAGCCTCAAGTATTTTCTGGAACAACGCATTTCCTCCCTAAAACAACAAAAATGGGTGACTAAACTCTTTGGATATGATTATGAGATCATTTATAAGAAAGGCAAAGACAATGTGGTTGCGGATGCACTTTCCCGAAAATATGAAGAGGAAGGATCCCTTTTTTCTCTTTCACCAGCAATTGCATTCCAATGCTCCAGCTTCCCCAAGGTACTCTTGGCTCCATGAGGAATTTCGATACAAAGGCCGTTTGTATTTAAGTAAACAATCAAAGCTTAAATCCACGGTACTTTATGAGCTTCATGCTACACCAACAACAGGGCACTCCAGGTTCACCAAAACCTATGACAGGGTTAAACGTTCCTTTTTCTGGGATGGTATGAAACAAGACATTCGTAATTTTGTAGCTGAATGTGACGTGTGTCAACGCAACAAGGGAGAAATAGTCAAATCGCCGGGCACAGTACAACCTTTGCCGATTCCACCTGCTATTTGGAAGGATATCTCTATGGATTTTATTACCGGCTTACCGAAATCGGAAAATAAATCCGTCATCATGGTGGTTGTTGATCGCCTTTCCAAGTACGCTCATTTCTGCGCCCTTCAACACCCGTTTACAGTATCCACGATGGCTCAAATCTTCATGGATCAAGGCCTCAAGCTTCATGGCATGCCGCACTCTATTGTTTCTGATCGCGACCCAACTTTCACAAGCAATTTTTGGCAAGAACTGTTCAAGATACAAGGCACAGAATTGCATCTCAGCACAAATTATCATCCCCAAATTGTAGGCCAAACGAAAGTTGTCAACAAGTGTTTGGAAACATATTTGAGTTGTTTTGCCTCGGAAAAGCAAAATCAGTGGGCTCAATGGTTACCCCTAGCTGAATGGTGGTACAACACTTCATACCATACAGCTACACGCATGACTCCTTTTGAAGCAGTATATGGACAAAAGCCACCTTCAGTTCTCTCATACTTATCGGGTGCCTCGAAGGTCCAAGCGGTTGACCTAACACTTACAGCTCGAGAGGCCATTCTCCGTACCCTCAAAGAGAATTTGGTCATGGCACAGAATCGCATGAAGCAACAAGCAGATCAAGGTCGCTCTAAACGTCAATTTGCAGAAGGGGATCAGGTGTTTCTTCGACTACAACCTTACAAGCAAACTTCCCTCAAGGCCGAGCATTGTCAGAAGCTAGCACCCAAAATTTATGGTCCTTATATTATGCTCAAGCGTGTGGGACAAGTAACCTATCAGTTAGCTTTGCCCAGTCATTCGAAGCTACATCATGTTTTTCATGTTTCATGCTTAAAGAAGGTGATTGGAGCTAAGTGCCAAATTCAAACCAACCTTCCAGAGTTAGCTGAAGAAGGATCCATTTGGCTACAACCAGAAGCAGTTTTGGACCAGCGTGAGTGTCGCCTACGTCAGAGAACCATCAAGGAAGTGCTATTCCAGTGGAAAGATAAAACTCCAGCAGACGCCACTTGGGAACCAGCTACCATTCTGCAACAATTTCCTCATCTCAAGCCTTGAGGACAAGGTTGTTTTTAAGGGGGCGGACATGTTAAGGTCCTAACCCGCACATAGGTAGAACAATATATTCAGATGTAATAAAGGTCAATATTAATAAGGTCTTTCAATAAAATAGAATAAGGCGGATGTAAGAAGACCTAATAGAAACTTCCGCTTCTAGAAGGATCTTCCTCTAGATGCTTCTTTTTAGTATAAATAGGAGTCGAGGGTATGAGAACCCTAGCTTGGATATTATTGTAATAGAGCTCTGCTCAACTGGAGGTTGCCCCCTCGAAGAGGCCCGTGAACATTGCTTTCAGATTCAAAGTGTTATTTATGTTGTTATTCTTATATCATTTCAGTGTTATTGTGGTGAATGTTCTGGTTATATTGTTGTTATTCTGCCATTACTAGCATTTTATTTATGTTCTGCATACATTTTATATCTGGTATATTACAGCTTGACCAGTTGTCAGTCAACAGAAGTCATGAATGAAAAGACAAATCATCTATACTACTCAGCACTCACAGGAATGCTTGAAGATGACATATGGATAATTGACAGTGGAGCTTCCAAGCATATGACAAGAGATCAAGCCAGACTCTCCAATCTAAATGAAAAGAAGACATCAACAAGGTAGAACTCGGAGACAAAAACACTTACCCAGTCGAAGCATTTGGTCAAGCCTCTGTCAAACTGAAAACAGGTAACAATGTTCATTTGAGCAATGTCTTATATGTACCTGGTTTAGAAAAGAATCGTGTATCCATATCTTGCCTAGAAGACAAAGGAAACAGAATAGCCTTTGTAGATGGAAAAGTATTATCTTTCCCTAGAGACTCCAGCATAGAGTTATTGGAACCCGTGAAGGAAGATTATACATACTACTAGAATGAAATGATGAAGCCCTTGTACATGATGAAGTCAATCCCAATGAACTTTGGCATAGAAGGTATGCTCATATCAACTATCAAGCATTACCCTTCCTCAAAACGATGGTTGAAGGAATACCAGAACTACAGTCTACACATGAAGGAATTTGCAAAGGACGTGCTCTTGGTAAGAATGTTAAGAAACCATTCTCAAGCAGCAATAGTAGATCTATGGAAATTCTAGATCTAATACATTCAGATGTTTGCGGTCTGATGCCAGTCAAATCTCTAGGAGGTTCTCTTTACTATGTAATCTTCATAGATGATTACTAGAGAAAGACTTGGTTATATCTCTTGAAGACAAAGGACGAAGTATTCAACAAGTTTCAAGAATTCAAAGCAGAGATAGAGAACCTCACAAACAAGAAAATCAAGACCTTGAGAACAGATAATGGAGGAGAATATACATCCAAGGAATTTGTTACCTTTTGCAAATCGGCAGGGATTGGGAGGGAGCTATTTGTTCCTCATAATCTTCAACAAAATGGTGTTGCAGAAAAGAAGAACAGATCTATTGAAGAAACTGTGAAGGCACTATTGAATGATCAAGGTTTATCTATGTATCTATGGGGAGAAGTAGCCATGACAACAATATATGTTTTGAACAGAAGTCTTCAACGCATATTGAAGGATATGACTCCAGAAGAAGCCTTCTCAGGAAAGAAACCTAATGTGGAACACTTAAAAATCTTTGGATGCCCTATTTACTTTCACATTCCCAAGGATAAAAGGAATAAATTAGAACCCTCAAGAAAGAAGGGCATATTCATGGGATACAGTGAATCATCGAAGGCCTATAGAATCTATATCCTGGAACAACATAAGATTGAAGTCAGCAGAGACGTAACCTTCAATGAAAAGATGGCTTTCAAGAAATCCATAGAAGAAACTATAGAAGAAGAAGAGTATGAAGAGCTTATTGAAGAAAGCACATGTCTTCCAGAAAGTCAGAATGAAGAAACATAACAACTCGATCATCCGATGCAACCATGTGAGACTATTGATTTAGACACTATACCCAAAACCAAGAAATGACTAGTTTGGCTTGAAGCTACCCTACAAGAAGCAGAAAGACTCAAGGCCCCAAGTGAGACCTTCAGAAAAAGTAAGAAGCCCAAGAGATTCTCCAACTTTGCAGCATGTATGACAGATTCTAGACAAAGAACCCACCACGTTTGAAGAGGCAGCTCAAAAAAAACAATGGAAAGAAGCCATGACAAAAGAACACCAGTCCAAAATGAAAAATGATGTATTGGAAATTGTGCCTAGACCTAAAGAAAAATTAGTAGTAACTTCAAAATGGGTCTATAAGATCAAACATGCAACGGACGCGAGCGTGGACAAATATAATGCAAGGTTCATAGCTAGAGGGTTCTCCTGGAAGGAGGGAGAAGACTATGACGAAACATTCGCTCTTGTTGCCATATATACTTCTATTAGAGCCATTATGTCTCTTATTGCTTCCATGGGATGGAGTTTACATCAAATGGATGTAAAAATAGCTTTCCTCAATGAGGCAATCAAAGAAGAAGTATACATTGAACAACCTCAAGTATTTGAAGTACATTCCAGAGACACTCATGTTTGCAGACTAAAGAAAGCTTTATATGGACTCAAGCAAGAAAATATTTGGATATAACCCCAGAAGAGAAGTAAGTTTGTGACCTTTGACAAGATTAGAATATTTCAAAAGCAAGAAAAGATTTGGATATAACACTAGAAGAGAAGTATGCTAAAGGAAATATTATATACTAAGTAATTAGCACCCAGAATGAGAAGTCGGCCCAGGCAGTCTAGCAGAAGCAGTATAAATATAGGAGGTCACTCTTCATTTTAGCCAAGATTCTCAGAATTGCAGAAGTACACATGTGCACACTGCAGAAGGCTAGTTTGTGCACAAGTCTTGGGAGCAGTTGCTGCCGGCAATTCTGCAATCTGCATTTTCAGATTTTCTGGGTTGGACTCTCTGATCAGTTTTGGTTATCTTTGCTTGGTGCATTAGCCTTGGTTGGCTATTGATTTTTTGCCAGAAATTCTTCTCTCTGTCAAGGTCAAGGTGCTCGGGGGTGGCATTAGTGCCTATGGTTGGGTGACAGTATTATTATATTGTTTATGGTTAAACGAGCACATCCAATATTCTTACAGGTTATGGGCCCACACGTCCTTCATTCAGTCTAACCACTGGAAGGGAGCTAAACCATAAGGTTACTAAGCTCGTTGAAGAACTATCGCTAGGGTTTCTAGCAGGTGCAGTTACTAAAGCACTCTCGCTAGGGTTACTAGCAGGTGCAGTTGCAGAAACCCTAAAAACCTTGTCTAGCATCTTATGATGGAACACCTTACCCAAGGAGAAGATATTGAAGTGTGCCTTAGTCTAGCGCACCTCTTGGCACTCTCAGAAGGTAGAAACGTCAAGGTTGAAATTTTGGGTCAAAGCTTGACGAGTTGTCAGTGAACAAAAGTCATGAATGAAAAGACAAATCATCTATACTATTCAGCACTCACAGGAACGCTTGAAGATGACATGTGGATAATTGACATTGGAGCTTCCAGGCATATGACAGGAGATCAAGCTAGACTCTTCAATCTAAATGAAAAGAAGACATCAACAAGGTAGAACTTGGAGACAAAAACACTTACCCAGTGGAAGGAATTGGTCAAGCCTCTATCAAACTGAAAATAGGTAACAATGTTCATTTGAGCAATGTCTTATATGTACCTGGTTTAGAAAAGAATCGTGTATCCATATCTTGCCTAGAAGACAAAGGAAACAGAATAGCCTTTGTAGATGGAAAAGTATTATCTTGGCCTAGAGACTCCAGCATAAAGAATGCTAGAGTTATTGGAACCCATGAAGGAAGACTATACAGACTACTAGAATAAAATGATGAAGCCCTTGTACATGATCAAGTCCTTGTACATGATGAAGTCAATCCCAATGAACTTTGGCACAAAAGGTATGCTCATATCAACTATCAAGCATTCCCCTTCCTCAAAAAGATGGTTGAAGGAATACCAAAACTATAGTCTACACATGAAGGAATTTGCAAAAGATGTGTTCTTGGTAAGAATGTTAAAAAACCATTCTCAAGCAGGAATAGTAGATCTAAGGAAATTCTAGATCTAATACATTCAGATGTTTGTGGTCTGATGCGAGTCAAATCTCTAGGAGGTTCTCTTTACTATGTAATCTTCATAGATGATTACTCGAGAAAGACTTGATTATATCTCTTGAAGACAAAGGACGAAGTATTCAGCAAGTTTCAAGAATTCAAAGCCGAGATAGAGAACCTCACAAACAAGAAAATCAAGACCTTAAGAACAGATAATGGAGGAGAATATACATCCAAGGAATTTGTTACCTTTTGCAAATCGGTAGGGATTAGGAGGGAGCTAATTATTCCTCATAATCCTCAACAAAATGGTGTAGCGGAAAGGAAGAACAGATCTATTGAAGAAACTGTGAAGGCACTATTGAATGATCAAGGTTTATCTATGTATCTATGGGGAGAAGTAGCCATGACAACAATATATGTTCAGAACAGAAGTCATCACCGCATATTCAAGGATATGACTCCAGAAGAAGCCTTCTTAGGAAAGAAATTCTAATGTGGAACACTTAAGAATCTTTGGATGCCATGTTTACTTTCACATTCCCAAGGATAAAAGGAATAAATTAGAGCCCTCAGGAAAGAAGGGCATATTCATGGGATACAATGAATCATCTAAGGCCTATAGAATCTATATCCCGAAACAACATAAGATTGAAGTCAGCAGAGACATAACCTTCAATGAAAAGATGGCTTTCAAGAAATCCATAGAAGAAACTATGAAGACCCTATTGAAGAAAGCACATGTCTTGCTTCAAGTCAGAATGAAGAAACATAACAACTCGATCATCCGATGCAACCATGTGAGACTATTGATTCAGACACTGTACCCAAAACCAAGAAATGACTAGCTTGGCTTGAAGCTACTCTACAAAAAGCGGAAAGACTCAAAGCCCCAAGTGGGACCTTCAGAAAAAGTAAGAAACCCAAGAGATTCTCCAGCTTTGCAGCATGTATGACAAAGCTTCTAGACGAAGAACCCACCACGTTTGAAGAGGCAGCTTAAAAGAAACAATGGAAAGAAGCCATGACAGAAGAACACCAGTCCAAAATGAAAAATGATGTATGGGAAATTGTGCCTAGACCTAAAGAAAAATCAATAGTAACTTCAAAATGGGTCTATAAGATCAAACATGCAACAGACGGAAGCGTAGACAAATATAAAGCAAGGTTCGTAGCTAGAGGGTTCTCCTAGAAGGAGGGAGAAGACTATGACGAAACATTCGCTCTTGTTGCTAGATATACTTCTATTAGAGCCATTATGTCTCTTGTTGCTTCCATGGGATGGAGTTTACATCAGATGGATGTAAAAATAGCTTTCTTCAATGGAGCAATCGAAGAAGAAGCATACATTGAACAACCTCAAGGATTTGAAGTACATTCCAGAGACACTCATGTTTGCAGGCTAAATAAAGTTTTATATGGACTCAAGCAAGCTCCAAGAGCTTGGTATGTCAGAATAAACAACTACCTAATGAGACTTGGTTTCTCCAAGAGTCATGCGGATCCAAATCTTTACTACAAAGTCGTGAACAATGCACCTCTGATTCTACTGCTATATGTCGACGATCTATTCTTGACAGGTGAAGAGTCTCTCATTATCCAGTGTAAAAATGAACTAGCGTATGAGTTCGATATGAAAGATCTTGGTCTCATGCATTATTACTTGGGACTAGAAGTATGGCAGAAACGTGGTGAAGTATTCCTTGGACAAGGAAAGTATGCAATAAAGGTTCTTCATAAGTTTGGAATGATGGATTGCAAATCCATGGACACTCCTATGACCACAGATATAAGAAAAGTAAGAGACTCAGATTCCGATCCAATAAACTCGTCCCTATATTGACAATTGATTGGGTCATTGATGTATTTAGTAAATACTCGACCAGACATTTGCTTTGTCACAAACACACTAAGCCAATTCCAGGTGTAACCTAGACATGAGCATTGGATAGCTGCAAAGCATGTTCTAAGATATATTTGCGGGACACTAAACTATGGTTTAAGATATACCGCATCTAGTGATATACAACGTCATGGATTCACAGGTTCAGATTGGGCAGGAAGTGCAAAAGACAGGAGTACTTCAGGGATGTGTTTCAGCTTGGGCTCCACTATGATATCTTGGGGCAGTAGGAAACAAAAGTCTGTCACACTCAACACAGCAGAAGCAGAATATATCGCAGCATGTGAGGCATGTACAGAAGCAATATGGCTGAGAAAGATGATTTTTGGATTATTTGATCAAGTTCCAAATTCGACCATAATACACTGTGACAATCAGAGTTGTATAAGGCTATCAGAACACCCCGTGTTTCATGAACGGTCGCAACACATTGAGATCAAATACTACTTTATTCGAGATAAAGTCCAGGAAGGAGAAGTGAAGCTCCAGTATATCCCCACAGTTGAGCAGACAACAGATATCTTGACAAAGACTCTGTCCAGAATAAAGTTTGCATACTTACGAGACAAACTGGGGATCGTGGAAATAACTCCCTTGGCTGAAAGGGAAGAGATGGCTCTCCAGGTTGGGAGGGAGCACTGACATATCTTTGATTTATGGAAAGTCATTTTTCAGCTTTGAAAAATGGTCCAGGATGAGCAGTTCCTTTCCAGTTCGGAAAGTGGCTTGAGATTTCTGACGGATAGGCATTTTCCAGTTCGGAAAATGGTTCAAATCAATGTTACCAGAACCGAACCGGAAAAAAACCAGATCAAAAAACCGATCACTAAAAATACATAAAATATTCAAATTTTTGAAAAACAAATACATATTCATGTGCATCCATGTGAATCCAATTCCAGAATCCAGATTCCAAACCATTATACACAAATTTGCAAAGTTTCTCATATATATTCATGTGCATCCATGTGAATCCAGATTCCAAACCATTATACACAAATTTGCAAAGTTTCTAACTTTCTCATATATATATAACAAGTAATAGTGTATAAAACCAAAATAGCACTAAGAGTAAGTGCACTCCATGAGTCCATATGAATAGCCGAATCAAAATACATCATCAAAAAGGCTCTAAATGGCCAAAAATAACTCTAGAGTCTAAAGAGTAGATACTAGAGAGTCATAGACTACACAATCTAATAATCTGAAATAATTAAATTGTAAACAGTTACATGATGATGATACAAATTCAATCATACAACTAGTACTAACTTAGTTAATAACATAAATGATGACATTGCCAACTCAACACTGTTGTCCAAACCCATATCATCAGGAAACACGTCCCACATCTTTGTCTTTCCCTTCAACCACTCTTCTCTTTGCCCAGTGCTTACAAATAAGACAGAGGTCGGTGTGCAGATACACCACTAAGTCACTTGACACGATGACAAAAAGAAGGGTTCAACAGAAGAATTTATACTTGAGTGAAGGGTACATTTTTACTGGGGTCATGACAGAAGAGTTCAACAATCAATGCCACCAACATCGAGGTACATAAAGGGTATGGTGCCCTTGATTAAATGTCAGTTTCATACCCTCTTACATAATAGAATCCAATGGAAACATTGCAATCCTGCCAATCTTGAAATCCTGAAAACCGTTAAGTTGAATTTTGAATGGGACCTAAAATTCTACTTTCTCCATATGAAGTCCAATGAGGTTGGAACCACTCTCAAACATCCTGAAACAATTAATGGTAATGTTAAAAATTTAAGTAAAATGATGAAAATGAAAGAGAAAGGAGAATGTCACTTTTACTAGGGCAGGTAAAATGGAGGGGGTGGGGACCTCTTTAAATAGAATTAGTAAGGCAAAATAACCCTTTGTTGCACATTGAAACACCTCACAGCTGCAACTTGCATGAGAAGATATCCCTTATCCTGATCTATGGCAAGAGATTCCTGATCCGGCCTATACGGAACCGACCGATTCAGGCTAAAAAATCGGTTTCGTACGGAACCGACCAGTTTCGTAAGGAACCGACCGGTTTCGTACGGAATCGACCGGTTTCGTACGGAACCGACCAGTTTCGTACGGAACCGATCAGTTTCGTACGGAACCGGTCTAGAGCGGTTTAAGGGACCGGTTTGAACCGGTTTGGGCTCGAAATTGATCGGACCGGCCGGTTTTACCGGTTCCGGTTCGATTCTGGTAACTATGGTTCAAATCGAACGGTCATTTTTGTAATGAAAATGGTTCGATGGATTGTTGATGTACCATAGACAACAATTCCCCTTGTGGCCAGTGTAGGGGAATGGTCTAGGATAGTCTTTCTTCTTGACAGTCACTCTCAGTAGTGGTCAAGAAGACTGGTCTGCCTCGCCAGACAGTCATTCTTTCGAAGCTCACAGTTGTGAGTAGTTTCGAAGAATGGTTTGTTTTGGAGGTTGGTGCAGGACAGTCATTTCCTTAGGAAATGGTCCGGACAGTCAATCCCTAGGGCAGATTCATTCTCTCGAGGTTGCACTTTGTTTAGTGTCGGAGGAATGGCTAAGATAGGTGAATGGTCTAGGTTAAACAATCAGGGACAAGCATTCCCTAGGGCAGACTCATTCTCTCCAGGTTGCACTTTGTTTAGTGCCGAAGGAATGGCCCAGATAGGTGAGTGGTTCAGGCTCAGAAATCAGGATAGTTATTCTTCCATGCTTGAGAAGAATAGTCCATATAACCCATCGTTGATGTTTTACTCTCTGAGGGCAGATGCTCTTCCAGATCTCACAGATGTGAGTGGAAGAATGACCCAGATGACTCAATTATATCATGATATTGTTTTTGTGCAGGTTGATATCAGATGATATGATTACTATGGAGATTGTATGTCTCTAGACAGTAGAGGTATGCTACTGTGGTGGATATGTTCCACTGGTAGTGACTATGTGTCACAGATTGAGGAGTTGTGTACTACTATGGATAGACACAATTGTGTTCTATCAGTTGACATGTGATGTCCCGTTCCCTAGAGTAAGCCAGCAGGGAGTGACTTAGTAGTCTATGTGTTCTCGTAGACTATAGTCAGGCACAAACAGGGAACAACATGGAGAAATAAGGATGAATTGATGGTTAAACGATGAATTTAGCCAAAATACTTAGGAAAAGTCACTTAAGCCTAAGTCAACGAAGAATTAGAATGAAAAGGTGCTAAAGGGGGACTTAATTAATTAATTATTCATCTTAGGAGGAAAAGCGCCTAGCTTAAGTGAGGTCGATGATGAATTAGGTTGGGAAAGGTATAAAGGGAGGAATTTGACCTAATTCCCCATTATGCATTGTTATGATTTGATGTTGAGAGTTCCTAGAGGAGGAAGAGAGTCGACCTTACTGTTTTGTGGATTTCTGGAGGAAACCACCACCGTTGATCGGTTTCGGTGTTGAGAGACACACCCTAGCCCATCGGAGATACCATCCAAGTATTTCACTGTACTTTTCAGGAGTATCCATTGCAGAGTGTGCAACTCAGCCAGTGAAGGCGCAAGTTAGTTTGAGGGTTTGGAGAGTTGCACAAGGTCTGAGTTCAGCAGTTTCCTTCCGACCAAGTTGAGATCCAACCAGGGCGCTTCTATTGATCCATCTATCATCAGATTCTGATGGTGGAATCTTGCAGATCACCTCATCCAATCATTTAGGGCACAGCTCATCCGACAGTACATTTGGGGTCGTAGACGGAGCATCAGGACAGATCCAGGGAAACCCTTCTGACCCAGTTCCACATTTGGCAAGACGACCGTTTTTAGCCATATAGTAGAAGATTATGTTGGTGGAATCATTTGGGGTGCATCCAGTGTCCCAGGAGGGGAGCAAACCCCCCAGGGGTCCAGATCCAGTACCTCAGAGGCCAGATCTGATATCCGACACTCATCCATTCTAGTCTAGAGACCAAGGCGCTTCTATTGGAGCAGTTTTCGACGAATTCTAACGGTCTATCCTTCCGAACGAGTTTTCCAGCTGGTAGCGGTTATCGTATTTCTTCGGCATCGCATATTCCTGTCGATCTATCCGTGCATGCATCAGATCTGCGTTCATCTTCTGATCACAAGTATTTTTATGCTATTTGATTGTATTCCAGCGACGATCCATGAGATTTAGCTGACGATTATACTCTATATTTCCAGTGTGTTATTGTATTTCTGTGCTTGAGTCGCATAATACATGTTATTGGGCAGTTGATGTTCTTTACTTCCGCATGCATCCTTTATATGTTGTTTAAACCTTAAATACACAACATGCACATGAAATATCCAACATGCACATGCAATAACCTGAAGATCTCAAACGCACAACTGAAACGCATCCAGAAACCCCCAATGTATCAGATTTGCAAGACAGAACATTAGATTAGTAGCAAATATCTTGATCAGCGGGATCAGGGATATTTCATGACATTGTACTAGTTGTCATGGAGATTATCCAGTTGGATAATGATGACAGTGCTCGTGATTTAATTAGCCTAAGTGGCTATAATGATAATACCAGTTGAATGGTCTGTTTGTGCTCAAGACCATTATCTGTTATACCTCCCTAGCTAGGAGGGAGTGTTGATATTATGGTAGTTGCGGGAGGTATTAACCTCCATGTGTGACCTTTGACAAGATTAGAATATTTTGGAAGCAAGAAAAGATTTGGATATAACCCTAGAAGAGAAGTCGGCTAAAGGAAATATTATATACTAAGTAATTAGCACCCAGGCTGGCAGAAGCAGTATAAATATAGGAGGTCATTCTTCATTTTAGCTAGGATTCTTCAAACTACAGAAGTACACTTGTGCGCACTGCAGAAGGCCAGTTTGTGCGCAAGTCTTGGGAGCACCTACTGCCGGCAGTTCTGCAATCTGCATTTTCGGTTTTTCTGGGTCTGATCAGTTTTGGTTGTCTTTGATTGGTGCATTAGCCTTGGTTGGCTATTGATTTGTTGCCGGAAATTCTTCTCTCTGTCAAGGTCAAGGTACTCGGGGGTGGCATTAGTGCCTATGGTTGGGTGACAATATTGCTATATTGTCTATGGTTAAACGAGCACATCCAATATTCTAACACTATCTATGTGTTCTCTTCATTGGGATTGTAATAACCACCCTACAAGACCTACGACAATATAATAGAGGATACAATAGCAACAGCCTACGAGCCCTATAGGGAATACAAATAGAACCAGGGAAGGTGTCAACATCAATCAATGATTGTTATTTGTTACAATGAGCTAGGTATTCGTGATGTGAAGTTGGTGTATAGTGCCAGATATTTTGGTATTTAAGCATCACGATTAGATGTGCTCCGATGGTATGGTTCTTGGACATGGAGACGGGGTATAGGTTCGATTTATTTTATATGATTGATTTACTTCGCTATGATGGGTGTACAATTAGGAAGGGTTTAGGATGGCATAGGGATGGAGCTCAGTGCATGGTCCTCGGGCATGGATGTTTGATTGATTTTGTAGTATCGGTCCTTCATTGTTGCGATTGGTAATAATAATTTATTTTGTAATTTTCAAGGCTTGCCATGGCTTGCCGATTTTTCTGCTGATGTTTCCAATGTCCTGATGTCTGGACCCTGAACCCCTGGCGATTTTTTCCCGACGCCAATTTTCTCATCAATGACATTAACTACATGTTTTAGATTCTAGCAATTAGTACCTTTACAACAAAAATAAGCTTCGATTTTTTTCCTATTTTTTTAATCATGGTCGCACTATAATAAGCAATTGATGAAATGGGCAAAGAAGATAAATACTGATTTACATTACAATATTGACAGCTTCGGATTTATTCAGTTGAGGATGAACTGGAGAAAACTTGAGCCTTAACATTGCCGTGATGTATTGCTCTTGACATACATATTAAAAACAAGTAGCAACTGTCCATGTTAACAAATAAAATGCTATGCAAAGGCTGATTTAGAACACTTAGTAACAGATTTGTAGAACGATGTAACCAAAAAAGTCACTGATATTCCCGCCACAGAATATAGACTTGAATAACCTGTGACTGAAAATGCAATCAGTCGATGACAAGTTTCTCAAACTGATACTTCCTGCCACATTCTCTACTTCTGCACACTACTTCCTTGATCCGGTTCCTTTTTCATAGACTTAGTCTCTACTCCAGACTCAGTGTCTGTTGAAGTAGCCTGCAATATAGAATAGAAGACATAAATATAAAGAACCAATAACAGCACAACACCTTAGACTACTTCCTCATTCTAGCTGTCTCATTATAATAGGAATATGGTTGTTTTTAGATTTCTGCGGTGAGTATTTTTGAAGTTGTTTGCCGGATAATCCACAGTTGGTGTCATTTTTGTCAACGTTTCGAATCCGAATCAGGATTCATCATCAGGACTAATCGTCAATTGATAGCTTACTGATCTCGGTCAATTAATAGTAATTGTGCAGGATATTTCTTAAGAAACGTTGACAAAAATGACACCAACTGTGGATTATCCGGCAAACAACTTCAATAATAGGAATAATCAAATGACTAAGAATCATTCACACAATTAATATTAATAAAACAATTAATATTTGTATTCTTGAAGCAGAAACAGAGAATGCTGGTTAATGCCAAACAATTTGATAGCAAATTGCACTAATATTCATATTTGAGCATCAGAATGGTACCTGTCTGCTACAAGGAGGCCTCAGTAGGCCATTAAAGTAAAATATTTCCCACATGGCTGCTTATAACAGACAGACCTAGTCCCTATTTCATTCTCCCTCTTGTTGCCATCTGATGGCTTGATTCTCCATTTTACTACTATAACGACTTTCTGCAATTTTCCTGTCAACTTGATGACGTTGTCAAGAAGTATCAGGTATAACATGCATAGAGTAAAGAGCTTCCTTTCAAAGTCGATATTTGAAATATTTCCTAAGTACAAAATACATATGGTCCAAGTTGGCATTACATGTAACTTTACATGATCCAACAGTGAGCCAGCTTAGTTCATTATAGCTGCAAGATCCAATGTCCTGTAATAATTTTACATTTTATGATGTAGTCTTTACAAACACCATCTTGCACCCTGTTTGGGGGAAGTGTGTATTATTGTCGTCTATAACAATGTTGTCAGACCAAGCTCTCCAGCCATTCATGCTCCAACCTGTTGCGCGTTTTGGTGTGGATGTGCTCAAATACAGACCAATTGCGCTCATAAGCTGAAGCACTGCAGGGCAGACTCAAAATTCTGATGGCAAATTCTTGTAGTTGTGGTGCCTCAGAGCCACAATCTATCCACCAATGGGCTGTTATAAAAAAATCAAAGATTACAAGTTTTGCAATGGCAAACTTGAAAAAGAAAACTTGCAAAATTACAATGTAACGATTTACAAATAGAATTTTACCTGGCATTTTCTTCTCCCTGAGATGCTGGGTTGAGCTAAATTCAAACATGCTAGATGATTCCTTGTACATATCTCACTACATATTGATTTGGTCTTGTGTGTCTTGATCCCGTTACATCCTCTCAATGGATATCATCACACCTCTCATCACCTCGGGATCTTTTTGAATTTTAGACCCCTCATTATAGAATATGCTCGGATTGAGACATGCTCCCACTGCATTCAATGGTGAATGTACCTGTTTGTCCCACCTGGAATCAATAATTTCCCATATAGGTTGATATTTAGATGAATCCCCCTTATAAAAAGTCTTGATGGCCTCTTTGGCCCTGTCCATGCCCTCATAAATGTATCCCATTGGAGGCTTGTCTCCATCCATGATCCTCAACACTTTCACAAGGGGCTCAATCATGCTGACAACCTCGGTGACTTTCTCCCATAAATTATCTTTAAAGAGAGACACTTTCACAGAAATTGCATCTGGTTTTGTGTCTTTCCAAAATAGCCATCGCTAGCTACAAAACATCCATCTTAATGCTTGGTACTCATTTAGAAGGCTTTGGAGGGAAAGAAAGTTTGTTGCAAAGCATGTGACAGCAGGGCAACTGAGCTCGCCCTCTGTGAACTCTCTCATAAGGTTCAACACCCAAGTATGGTTATAAATGTACTAGGTTATTTGTTTGCACTCATGTACAATATCTTGCACCCACTCCAATTTCCATATGTCCTCCAAAATTAGATCTATGCAATGGGAAGCACATAGGATCCAAAAAATAGTGGGGTATTTTGCACATAGCAATTTTCCAGCTGCTACATAATTTGCAGCGTTGTCTGCAATTACTTGGACAACATTTTTAGCCCCAACTTCTTCCACAACATCCGCCAACAATGAATATATCAGTTTGCATGCTTTACATGTGAGGATGCATCAATGGATTTCAGGAACATGGTTCCTTTAGGGCAAGCCACAAGAAAATTGAGGATGGTTCTACTCCTTTGATCTGTCCACCCATCTGACAAAATTGTGCAACTTGTACTCTCCCATGAGCTTTCAATGCCTTCCAACTATGCCTTCACACACTCCAACTCCTCATCTAGATCTTTCCCCCTAAGTGCACCATAAGAAGGGGCTTTGTGTCCGAGGCCAGTGTTTGCAACTGCATCTACAATGGGTTGATAACAAGAGACTTTGCAAGGTTAAAGGAGATGTTGTCATGGTACCAGAACTTCCTGACTGCCATATCTGTCTCCTTCCTCCTCTTTTTGTTATAACTATCTAAGGTTGGTTGAGATCCTGGGGCTATGCGAGGAAGGAAGAAAGGAAAAGAGATACTTGGACTTGCTCCAACATTTGATGAGCAACTAACTGGAGTTTCCATCTGAGATCTACCCATCCCTCCAACTTCAAACTTTGTCCTAGCTCTCTTAGTATTTTGATCTTTGATGACTTGCAAACCAACTTTCATTTCAGCTATGACTTCTGCAAGGAAACCATCACAAATAGCGACATTTTTGCACGCAACTCTAGCTAGGTAGTGTTTCAGCTTGTTTATGCCCCCATACATAGTGGTGGGACAATATTTGCACTTTACTTGATGGTCATCACCTGGAACCACCCGAACACAATGTTTCCATGCCTAATCAACAGGCATTCCTCTAGGATTAGGTGTTGTTATCATAAAACCTAGCACTTGTGCAAAGCCTTCACAAGATGCTTGACTAGTGTAACATATGGAAGTAATTGCCACGTCACCTAGGCAAGTAGTTCCCTCTAAAGTTGCACGTGTGTTTTAGGGATTTATCACTTGAAGTGCAAGTTTGGGAGGTAATAGGAATAATATCAATGAAGTTTCTAAAACTAGAAGAAGGTGAGAGATCTATGTCATCCCTCAAGGGGGAAACAATATCTCTGTCCTATACAAAACAAACAACAAATAAACTTGTTAATCACTTTGCTAGTTTCGGATCCTATGACTAGAGGCCTAAGTTTGAATCTAGTTGGGAAGGCATGCAATCTTCATCCCTAGGGAAAGAGTTAACTACCATAATGAAAGATGGCCATCCTATGCTTGTCGCTAGGGATCAGGACAATGTCTCAAATGGGGTGTCAACAAAAAGTAAGGTAGATTTGGGCAAGCCATACATTCCACAGGTTGGGACTGATAACAATTGGAGGAGCCTCTCTCCCTCAAGCCATTCTCCCCATCATAACCCTTGCATTCCAAAATGGCTATATAAGTTATCTTCATGATGGACTTGGACTACCTTCAAATGGGTTGCCTCAAGAAGTTGGAAGAGTTAATTGGTTGTCTTTCACCTATTTGTGATCTTTTCCAGAGGTCTTCAACTAACCCCTTGCTTCGCTCGGATTTTGAATTCTCCTCACTCCATTGCTCTACTCCACGAAGGTTCTCTTGTTATCATGTGGAGGTCAAGGACAAAGGGTTTGATGGCATCGGAAAGTGTTGATGATTATAGCTTCATGAGACATTCTCCAAATCGTACTCCTCTGGACTGAGTTGAGATGATCTGTGAGAACACCTATGTGATAGGTGAGTCGTACTCCTTTGGACTGAGTTGAGATGACTTGTGTTGATCTCCTGTCGTGCTCCTCTGGACTAAGTTGAGATGACTTGAGATGGTCTCTTGTCGTACTCCTATGGACTTAGTTGAGATGGCTCTCCAGTTCGTACTCCTATGGATTTAGTTGAGTTGATCTGTTGAGAGTGACGTCCCTTGTGGTTAAGCACATGTGGACTTGTCCCTAGTGGCAGAGCACTAGAGGATGTGTGTGAGACCCCTTGCCATATTGTCAAAGAGTAAGACTATTGTGTAATCCTAATTTGTATTGTAAAGGGTACAAGTTGGTTCTACTGTGTAAAGATAATTAATATTGTGTAAAAGATTAATTATATTATTAAGTTGTACAAGTCGGCCCTATTGTGCCAATAGACACCTCTATTTGATGACTTAGGTCATGTATTTATAAGAGAGATACATCCCCATTGTGGATCATATCTCATTCTCTCATAACACATTGTGGAGATCTGAAATTTAGTGCACACTTCTTCTTATGCGCTAGCTTTCTTGCTCATAGAGCACACTCTTGTGTGTGCTAGGGTTTATGGTGTGAAGGTTCTTCTCTTGGCAATATAGTAAAGGGTTGTTGGGTTTTTCCCTTGATTGAGAAGGGTTTTCCCAGGATAACTTCTTGTGTCTTGTGCATGGTTAATCTTCTTGTGATCTTGGTTACTGCAGTCGTTGTGTTCCTACATTGTTTATGGTTCAAGTTCACAATAAATTGAAAAGAAACTACATGTGCTTGAGCCATCATCAATAATTCAACATGGTATCAAAGCAGTGTTCCTGAAGAGCCATTGCACAAGCTACTCCAGCACTCTTTCAAGCTAGTCATCACCTTCTTGCTGCAACTGCAAAAATGACCTTTACCCTTTTCCTTGTCAAGCTAGTTTTAGCACTTTCCCTTGGAACATTGGGCCTAATTTTTTCACAGACAAGTACAGCCTAGTCCAGTGCATCACCTGCAACTCTCAGATTGAAATTTGAAGAAGTTTTGATTTTCGACCCTAGGGTTTCTAGGGTTTCTGCAGATTTCGATTTCTAGGGTTTCTACAGGTCGTTGTGGAACTTTTGCAGCTTGTTGGGATTCTTTTGACTCTCTAGGACTTCTTGTTGGCAGTCATAAGCTCAACAAACCTCCCAAAGACTTCCTCTTGAAAAACGCTAGAGTTTCTAGCCTAGTCGTTAGAGTTTGTGAAGAATTTGCAAGCCATGAGGAACAGAACTTTGGTGGAAGATAGGCCTGATGGATCAAGCAACTTCAACTCCTGGAAGTCAAGATTACACATCAATCTAGAAGAGAGTGACCTATTGAGATTAATAGAAGGAACTCTACCAGCAACAACAACCGATGAACAGAAGGCTGAAAGGAAGACTAATGACGTCAAAGCTAGGAAGATAATCATCTACTACCTCACATTTCTACCTTGAAGATAGCTTATCTAATGTAAGATACATTGAAGAAGATGTTTGAGAGCAACAACACTAACAGAGCTCTTACATTGAAACACCAACTTCAAAATATCAAAATGATGAAAGATGACATCATTGCTACCTTCTTCATGAAGATTTCAGAGATCAGAGATAAATTAGGTGCCATTGGAGAAACCATAACAAACGGAAAGCTTGTCATGATTACTCTCAATACTCTTCCAAGCCATTGGGAACCATTTGTTGAAATAATGTAACTGCAAAGAGTATTCTTATTATTATTGTTATATTATTCATAGGATCAATCCCCATTGTGGATTGATCATGTCGGTGATTGTATTAGGACCAAATCCCCTTTTGCGGATTGGTCAACAGACAATTGTAATAGGTAGAATAAGAAGTCGGCCCCAACAGTTATTATTGAGACCCAAAAATATAATAAAGGTGGGTTTACCCACCCATAGTGAGAAGTCGGCCCTGCCAGTGAAGACACTTCACACCTGCCAGACTTGTATATATAGAGAGGCTAGCGCCTCACTTTGACACACAACACACTTGCTCATTTCTAAGAGGCAAGTTGCGACTTACCAGTTGGAGAGAGGGAGAAGAGTGGCGCATCTTTTGGACAGGACTTTCTGTATTGGTTTGAGTTATCTCTTGACATTGTATTGGCAATTTATGATAAGGAAGTTTTTGTTGGGTTTTCTTCCCCTAGAGGGTTTCCTAGCATAAATCTTGTGTCTCTTGTGAATGTGTATTTCTCAGTGATCTTGTTCTTATGTTGCTCCTATCTATTGAAATGCAAAGAACTATAATAATGGCATAAAACATTAACATGGTGTCAGAGCCAACCTAAAGGAAGCATATTTTGCAAGAGAAAAACGTCACTGTTGCAGTACCTGCAAATTAGGGTTTTTCAAAAGTGAAGTTTTTCAACTCCAAAACCACCTAGAAAGTTGCGCCCACCCCACGAATCATTTTGGCACCTTGAGCACACCTTTTCAGTGGCTGGATCTCCCGGAAAGTGAAACCCTAGTTTCACAAAAGTACCAGAAGTACCAGAAAACCAGTAGCAAAAGTACCAGAGTACCAGAAGTACCAGAAGCACCAGTCCAGAAATCACAAAATCAGATTTGAAGGGGCAAAAATTGGATTTTCTCAGGTCCAAGTACACCAGGCTACTCGCCTCAGCCAAGCGCACCTCCTGGTAAGGTCAAAATTTGATTTTAATCATTTTCATTTTTGATCATTTTTCATAGCCTCAAGTACAAGATGTCTGCAAGCACAAAGCTTGTTGAGAAACTAGAAGGCATAGACAACTTTCGTGCATGGAAGTATAGAATCGATCTGATCCTTGCAGAGAATGACCTAGCAAGATTCATCAAAGAAGAAGTGTCAGAACCTGAAGATGCCGTAGAGAAAGAAAAGCATCAGAAGGACTCAATCAGGGCTCAAAGAATCATTGCAGATTCAATCAAAGACCACCTGATCCCGTATGTATCATCCAAGAAAACTCTGAAAGAAATGTTTGACTCTCCAAGCAAACTATACGAAGGAAATAACATCAACCAAAAGATGAACCTAAGATCTCAATTGAAGAATACCAAGATGCAAAAAGGAGAAATGATTCAAGAATATTACTCTTGAATCTCATAAATTAAAGAACAGTTAAAAGCGATTGGAGACACCATAGATGAAGACGAATTCGTAATGACAACCCTAAATGGTCTCACAAGACCTCGGGATGCTTTCATCCAGACGATATGTGCCAGAAAGGAGAAACTACAGTTTGAGAGCCTATGGGAAGAATGCATCCAAGAAGAGACAAGGGTAGCTAACCATGAAGCACTACTAGCAAGGGATGATGATCAAGCCCTAGCTACTCATACAAAAGGAGGAAGGAAGAAACACTACTTCAAAAGGGAAACTCATAGAGAGCCTCAACCATCAAACAAATTCAACAACAAAGAATCTCATCCAAGAAGTTTTCAGAAGAAAGGACAACGCAAGGGAAGAGATCTCTCATCCATACAATGCTACCATTGTGATAAGATGGGACACAAGGCGAATTCTTGTCCAATCAGAAGAGAAGAATACAAGAGGAAACACAAGAGGCAACAACCCCACATAGTTGAAGATGAAGAACCACCTATGAAGATGATTAAGGACCATGTATTGATCTTGGCCCTCTCAGGATCTGTATCCCCTGGAGAGGACACATGGCTCATTGATAGCGGTGCATCAAAACACATGACGAGTAAGAAAAGTACTCTCTCTTGTATTTCGGAAAAGAAGTTTTCTCAGAAAGTGACACTTGGAGATGATTACCAATATCCCATATGGGGAGTGGGAGAATCAAACTACAAGCTAGATTCAGAAAAATCAATAACAATGAAGGACGTACTCTATGTACCGGGCTTGAAGAAGAACTTACTTTCCATATCAGCTTTAGATAAGAAAGGCTATAGAGTTGCCTTCATAGATGGAGAAGTTCTTATGTGGGCTAAGGGAGAAACCATAAATGAAGCAATTGTCATCGGAAATGAAGAAAATAGCTTATATAAGCTGAAGGGTCACCCAGAAACTGCCATGACCCATGCCATCAAAAACTCATGCGAACTTTGGCATAGAAGATTAGCCCACATCAACTACAAGGCACTACCATACATATGCAAAGCTATCACAGGTTTACCAGAACACAAGGTCGATCAAGAAGGCATATGCAATGGATGTGCGCAAGGGAAGAATATCAAGAACCCTTTTCCAAAAAGGGACAGCAAAGCGGAAGGAGTACTGGAACTTATTCACTCAGAAGTGTGTGGCCCAATGCCATCATCCTCCATTAGCGGGTATGTATACTATGTATCATTCATTGATGACTATTCTCGCAAGACCTGGATATATTTCTTGAAATCTAAAGATGAAGTATTCAGTAAATTCAAGGAATTCAAAGCCTTGATAGAGAATCTTTCTGAAAGAAAGATTAAGATACTCAGGTCAGATAATGGAGGAGAATATACCTTAAAAGAGTTCGTGAACTTCTACAAAGATGTTGGGATCAAGAGGGAACTCACTACTCCCTATAATCCTCAACAAAACGGTGTGGCTGAAAGGAAGAACAGAACAATTATGGAAGTTGCAAAGACCATGATTCACGATCAAGATCTTCCTATGTGCTTATGGGCAGAAGCAGCAATGGCAGTTGTTTATGTGTAGAACCGATTATCCCATAGCGCACTTGGGTTCAAGACCCCGAAAGAGATGTTCACCGGAAAGAAGCCACAGTTAAGCCATCTCAAAATATTTGGCTGTCAAGTGTTTATTCATATACCAAAAGAGAAAAGAAACAAGTTGGAACCCTCCGGAAAGAAGGGAATATTTATGGGATACTGTGAGGTTTCCAAGGCCTTCAGAATCTACATACCTGGTCACCGCCACATTGAAATTAGCAGGGACGTGACCTTTGATGAAGAAGCAGCACTTAAGAAATCAAGAAGATGCCAACTTGAAAGAAGTATATGAAGAGGAACCTGTAAATCCCAGGATTGCAGAATCCGTGAGGGAAGTTCCCAGAGCTGCAGAACCAGTAAGGGAAGTCGTAACTTCCCATGATGAGGAGACTCCTGAAGACCACGATATAACAGAAGTTCAAGAACCTCCTCAAATGACCTTCTCCCATAAAAGAAAGCTTGCTTGGGCAAGAGAGCTCATTCAAGATGGAGAGAAGTATGGTGTTCCAGAAGGAACCTCGAGACAAGTGAAAAGACCAAAGCC